>JAMZAV010002486.1:0-92789 GCA_024449915.1 Sweltsa coloradensis
GCTTTTTGTGTGTCAAGGTTTTCCTAGTGTCAACTTTGTAATTTTTAAATTTTTTATACACCTAAAAAACTCATATTAAAACCTTTATTTCTATTGATTCTGGCAAAATTTTTCAACTTATTCTTTCAAAAGACAATACATCACCATGACCCTTAAATGTCCATGTGAAATATGAACGTTGTAGCCCCACCCGTTTGGTCAGATTCGGCCCGAATGGCACGAAAATATCGCACTAAAAATCGGAAAAAATCGAAAAAGTACGATATTCACGAGAAAAATTTCTTCGATTGTACCCAAAAACTTGGCAGGTCTAAGTTTAGAGATTTTGAAGGACCCCTCCAATTTTTATCAAGATCGCATATGCCGTTTGCCCGTAGAGAGGGAACAAACGGACAGAGAAAAAAAAATAGTGGAGCTAAATTTTTTGAGGGGTCTCCGCTTCGCTCATCCAAAAAGCTTGAAAACGTTGAGTTCTACGGGAAAAGATAAGAATCCGCAAGCCGCTATCTAAACGACGCCCATGGAGGCCGCAGGTCCAGCGCAAGCTACCCGAGACTGCCGGACTTCGGACCTTTTGGTTAAAAAAAAAACAATTATACGATCAATTGCAGTGTTCAATCAAATTTTCAGCTCCCTAGGTCGTCGGCAAGTTCGCCGAGCATTCGTTTCCTACAAAATGTACACTAGTTGTGAACATTGTTCTTTTGTCAGGGATCGAAGCGTCGGTCTTAGAGAAAGGTTTGTCAATCAAAAACGTCATAGAATGGTGGGTTTTACGTTAGCAAGTACAAACCCGTCGGCGGTGACGTTCGGAAGAGGCCGCGGCGGGCGCCGTGGTTGGTGCGGGGAGGGGGGGGGCACACTCGTTACTCGGTCACTGTAGGACCTGCGACATTATTCTAAAAACTATATAGATTCGAGTTCTATATCAAATTTTCAGACCGCTAGCAGGTATGCAAGTGCTAGAAATGTTGCCTACAAGATGAAAACTAAAAGGACACAAACTTGTTCACCGTGCCCAAACGATTGAAGAATTGTGTCATACAGAACAGACTAAGAAGGGCGTTTTCTACCTAAGGGAATGAAATCCGTTGGTCGCAATTGACGAGACGCCCTTTGGTTGTAGCGCACTTCCGGCAACAGCCACTCGGAAACGGCGGGACTTAAGACCTTCCGGTTTAAAAAAACTGAAAGGCGTGGTCAAAACGAGTGTTGTATCAAATTTTCAGTCCAATTGACTTTCGGCAAGTGTGCGAAAAATATGCGTCAACTTAAGACTTTTTCCGAGGTAATTTGGTGGAGGCGCCGGTTCCGAGGATGATCGCGAGTGTAGAAATCAAAGTTTACTTTACGTGGCGTCGCGACGAACTTGACGCCCGGCGTCGGTGCCAAGATGGGCCAGACTTGGAGGCTTCTGCAATGGCAAATCCGAAAGACACTGTCGACGAGAGTAAATAATCAAATTTTCGGATCCCTAGACGAAGGGCAAGTGTGTGAAATGTGGCCTACGCATTACCCTGAAAAAAGACACCCATCAGTTCACGGTTTTCGAACGCTGGACTTGAGAGAAAATTGTTTCATACAAAAAATGTTTAGAACGGCGAGTTCCACGGGAAAACGGTATTGATCCAGGGGGGTGAGACTCGTCGCCGAATCCGCGTGGTTTGGTTTATTTCCGCGCTGTATTCCGACAAGCGGGACTTCGAATCTTTTGATTCCGTCTGCTATATTTGGTTGTCGGAAACACTTCCGACAATTGAAAATGCATAAAATAAAATCCTCCATTTTTATTTCGATAACATAGCATCAAATGATAAATATCGGAATGTAAATTGTTGCACAAAATTTTGATTTCATTACTATTAAAGTGACTCCAGTGAGTGTACCAACGGACTCAAGAGTATAATATTATTATTCACTTACAACTCATAAAATAGGTCCTACTTGGTATTTTTATGTCAGATATTTTAAAACTGTAGTTTATTTTACAACACTCAAAGTATTTATTTATTTTTATTGTTACATTTTAGGAAAATATATTTATTTGCATCTCTTATTGGTACAATCGCTACTGACTAGTTCAGTATTTGCCAACCTCAGAAATCGAAACGTCTCATCAAAATAACACGTAAATCACTAAAGTAGGCTAATGGGCCTATGGACAAAGTAATATTGTGTTCGTTAAACATTAAACGTACAATATGATTGTCTCTCATGTTATTTGAAGCAATAAATATACGATATGTAATAGTTGGAACTTCTTCTTGAGAGTTTGACCAACCTGGTATTTGGCTTGGCAACACGGCACCGGCAGCCTTCTGCCTCTGTTTCTGATCGAGTGGATAGAAACGCGCCGAGAAAATCTGCCACCTCGAAAGTGTTTCATACCAAAATAAACTGTAGTTGCGTATATATGCTATTTCCAGGCGTAAAATTACATTCAATAAATATTGGCAGAAGGCTTTAAAAGTATTAAAAGTATCCTAATTGACATCACAAAACTTTTACGCTCGTTTTGAGTCGGCGTGCACATCTGCTGGGTTGAAGGAAGCGCACGCATCGCTCTGGACCGCCCGAGCTCTGTGGTCGCTAATGGCCCAACGGATAGCGCGCTCGTTTTCTATGCGAAAGGTCGCCGGTTCGAGTACCGACTGGGAAAACTTTTTTAATTTTTTTGGCTAATTCCATCTTTATTGTTCATGATTTTTATAACTTTTCAAATTTGGAAATTACTTAAATACAAGGACATTTTCCCCTCAACCTTGCTATTTACGTCAGTAAGCCTACACCTCTCAAAAAGGAGTTTATGTTATGTTTATGTATGTATTTATGTGAGTTGTTTATGCATACTTTTTATTTGATTTATTACATCTATCACATTCTTAAAAAAATCTTTTCGCATAGACAGACTGTAGAATGTAAATTATTGTCCATAAATTATCAGGCATACTCTAACAATGTTACACAACACGTGTTTCACTTATTTCGTAGTTAGGCCTACTGACGCGGTATCTAATATGGCTAAAACTGATTTTATATGTATTTCTTACTGGGCCTAATTTTTTTACCAGGCCCTAAAACCAAACGGGCTCGGTGAGGTGGTGAAATTTGCCGTGGACGGCCGCACAAATCGTCTTTGGGCCCACGACAGAGATTCTATGATCTCAGGTTCCTTTTCTTAATCAACTGTTATCTATTCAGCTGTTACATTGCATTCTGCATGACTGTGCTTCAATTACTATTTTAAGTTGGTAGTTAATGTAGGGCCTACATTCACAACAAAAGGCCAATTATGATAATGGGTGGCTAGTCAATGAATCATAACTCCCCATGGATTTTTACTTTTTAAAATCAATTTTAACTGAAAAGGATGGATAATATTCCGCCGTCGAGTATTATTTAGTATTTCTAGGCCTAGGCCAACTTTCGATTTATATATCCAAATCTGAAAGATATATCCAGCAGCATAACGTAAACACATCCGAACCCCGTGCTGTCATAGGAAAGGCAGCAAAACCCACTTTTTAAATTTGGCTCCCCCCCCCCCACGAGTTCACTGCCATTAGTCAATCGCGCGTGGCTTCGAAGTGACGTCACTCAGCGTTGCCAAACCTTCACTGACGCTCCTGGTTATCACAATTATAACTTGACGTTGGACGTAAAAATATCAAAATCCAGTATGGTAACATGTATTTTACAAATACTTTTCCTTTTCAGTGTTTAATTACCTGCAAATTGATACATAATTTAGTCATATTTCACTTGCGGTTCGTGTACTGTAGTACCTTTTTGGTCGGAAAATGTAGAGTTTTGCAGGCTTGCAATGTTAAAGGATAGGAATTTACTTGATTCTTATTTCGAAAAATCTCCGAAAGTAAGCTGGTAACCCCCATTTTGCTTGTTGTATTATTAAAAAGCACACTCTTAAGAGTATATATTATGAATTTCTGCCCAAATTTCACTACAAGCATGTTTCAATGGATCGACTTTAAGTTATAAATATAGTAATAAGTAATTAAACCTTATATTTGACGTTTTCGCGTTCACAAGATGGAAGTACATACTCGGAACGCTCTATGATCTATCTTCAAATGGTTAACTAAACTTGGTACAAAAACAATAGGCTTCGCTCCCAGTTTAGCGAACATGTTACAATCACTATAGGCTTCGCTCCCTAACAAAACACGGCTACACCACAAATTCAATGCTTTATAAATATGCGTCTGTTTTCTGATTTCATAAGCATGTCGGTGGATACTAATAATATTATAACGAAGCTCAACAATAGTAAATTCTTTGCCATAGATGCAATTCACGGAATGATTCCGACAATCGGAAACGAAACTCGAGTCTACCAAAGTTGGAATTATTGATTCTTTAAGGACGGAAACAGATTTGTCGAAACATTCAAAACCATGAGGAAGTTGAGTCCCGTCGAGTTTCACCCCACTGTCGCCGCCAACGAAGCTACACCCCAAGTGGTGGCGCGACTCCCGAGCAATTTTCTCGGGAACCAACGGACTTGGGACCTTCTGGTTAGAAAAAAAGATATTATCGATTTGGTATTTCTGTCTGAGTTTAAGATCCCTAGGTGGTCGGCAATAGTGTCGAATGACCTAGGGTCTATATTTCCGGAGCACTTTGGTGGAGGCGCCGGTCCGAATTCGAATTTCACTCTTGTAAAATTCTTGACGGGGGTTTGAAACTTCGTAACGTCCCGCGACCGCACCGGTGAAAAATGAGGACAAAATCTTTTTTGTCCGACGTCGCGACGCCACGCGACAAGTTGGTCCTACAAAATGTACCCTGAAAACACAACTTCCAAACGGTGTAATTTAGAGGAAAATGTTTCAAGCATTTACCGCATGGCTTACGCAAATGTGCTCCGCCAAATAAGTTATGACCGCCTCAAATGGTTAGTTACTCGTGCGATCCTCCACTTACCGGAACAACGTGTCTCTATGTTGAATCATCATAGCAAGATTTACTGTCAACCACTCCTTGCCTACGCGTTTCCTCTTACGACCTGTTGCAACAAATGACGAGATAGTAGGCCGTTCGGACCAAAATTCCCATCTCTAGAGGACATCATTAGTTAATGATAGCAATTGTTATAAAAGTTTATATAATATTTGAAGTGTACAAGGAAACTAAAGAAGACGTGAGTGATAGAATTAAAATAGGGTGGAATGTATATGGGGTGGTCGAATACATACATGTGATAAGGTGTTTTAAATGCTGCCGATATGGCCCCACAGTAAAACTGGACTTGCGTGCGGCTACTGCGGTGGGAAACATAGATCCCCAGACTGTACAGCAGCCTCTACTAGCTGCATTAACTGCATACAAGCAAATGGTTAACAATTAAATGAAAACCACAAAGTGTGGGATACAGAATGTGAATGCTATAAGCGCACTGAACAAAAAGTAGCTCAGAGGCAAAAGTTTGGTGATCTTATCCGGTGCGGACATCTCTACACACCAGACGGCACAATCATCCTATATATTAATTGGATGAGCGAAGCGAGCGAAGAGAAGATTCCATTTCACTACACTGGAGAAAAATATCCGGAATGTTTTTTTTTTGTATTTTTGTGGGACTGTTAACACGAATCCGGCTAAACCGATACTCCAATTGCGATGAAATTTTATAGAGGCCAACGAAATTTCTGAACTTAGAACTGCCACGTTTTTGAGCGCAATCGGGAATTTTTTTCTCATAAAAAGCGCAATTTTACGATTTTTTTCGATTTAAAAAAAATTCTTCGACTTGTAACACCTACACGCTTTATTCGATTGTAATAATGTTTTCACAGAACCTTAATTTTATGAATTTGTATATCCGTGTGAAATTTGAGCGCAGTCAAAAAATTATTTTTCATGAAAATCGAAATTTTACATTTTTTTTAATTTTTTAAAACAATTCTTTGACTTATGACATCTAAATGCTTGATCCTATTGTAATGATTTTTCACAGATCCTTAATTTTATGAATTTATATATTCGTGTAAAATTTGAGCGAAATCTAATAATTATTTCTTATGAAAATCGCAATTTTAAGATTTTTTTTCTTTTTTTAAATTACGATTAGTAAAAAAAAAGTAATTTTTTATTTTAATTTATTTTTAAAAAAATTCTTCAACTTAGTAATAATTTTTCACAGAACAACAGAAAATCCGCATAGCACATGGCAGCTCAATGCATCAATTACGCTCATCCAACAACGCGGCGGGACTTAAGCGTTTTCCTAGTATTATTAGTTATTAGAATTAAAATTATAATTCTTCATTGCACTATCCCTCTTTACAGAGAATATTGTTATACAGGTACCATGTATTTGTTCAATGAATAAACTACTTACTGATATATAATATAATATTAAATAATAATATAATAATTAGTATTATAATTTAAAAAAATGAATATAAGATTATTAAGCATAAGTCCGCTTTGAGGACATCATTAGTCAATGATAGCAAGTGTAATAAAAGTATGCCCCGATTGGGGATCGAACCCAGAACCTGTGGCTTCTCTACCAATTAAGCTACCGGGACATAAGACACACACAACTGCTATTTGTTGTGACTGTTCACATCCATTATTTGAATCGAACAGAAGACGCAACGTAGCTGTCATTACTGAAAGAACACATGGAAAAATCCAATCACTTCTTATCTCTCATGAAATGGGTGAGTACGAATATTAGGTTTTCAAGAATGAGCCCGCTTTGAGGACAATTTACAGATGCGAATGTTTGAAAAAACGGCGGCCCGGCCCGGCCCGAGGCCCGACCCTAAACGGTCCGGCCCGAGCCCGGCCCGACTGGTAAAAATAACACAGCGGCCCGGCACGAACCCGTCCCGAAAGGTGATGATCCCGGCCCGGCCCGAAAGCCCGGTTCTTTCGAAGATTAAAAAAAATCATTAGGATTTTTAGGCTCGGCAAAGGCTCTGCCGGCGTGATTTTAGACAACACATTGTGTATTATGATGGTATTTCTTAGTTAAACTAGTATACCGTTGTAACTGGCCCGAAAGCCCGAGCGGTCAGAGAGCCCTAACTGGCCCGGACCGGCCCGAAATTTCAATGTTACTAGCCCGTCCCGGCCCGGGCTTTCGGTCCGTTCGGGCCGAAATTCCCATCTCTAGAGGACATCATTAGTCAATGATAGCAATTGAAATAAAAGTATGCCCCGACTTGGGATTGGACCCAGAACCTCCGGCTTAATTAACGCGCCATAATTATAATTCTTCTGTTCGATTCATATCATGGATGTCAACAGTCACAACCAATAGCATTTTAATGAAGGTGTGTCTTATGTCCCGGTAGCTCAATTGGTAGAGCTATGGCGCGTTAAGCCAGAGGTTCTGGGTTCGATCCCCAGACGGGGCATACTTTAATTACAATTGCTATCATTGACTAATGATGATAATAATAATAATAATTAGATGATAATAATAATAATTAGATGATAATAATAATAATAATAATAATAATAATAATAGTAATAATAATAATAATAATAATAATAATAATAATAATAAATAAAATATAATTATATTTATAAAATGTTATATTATTACATTTATTAATGGTCCAACGGAAATAAATACCGGTCAAGATGTTATAGTACACAATTGCGCCCAAATGCTGATCGCTTTTTGCCCATTTTTCAAAACCCTTTGTAACTTTAAGCCTGGTTTAAAAATAAGCAAAGTACAGTTTTTAAACTTAATTTTAAATTTTTTTAACAACAATTGTGATTGCAAATTATTTATCTAGGGCGACGGTCGTCGCCCAGCAGTAAAGCGATCGACGCTTAGGCGCCACGAACTCCGCCTATATACAGCTCGGATTTGGGGGGGTTTTCACTATCTGCACACGCCCCCCCCAAAAGATTACAATTTAAACTCGGTATTGACCGGGTTGGGGTCCATGACATCAAAAAAAAATCAACCCGATCCGACAACTCTTTTCTGTTTTAAAAAAAGGGCTCCAACACGCCCCAATTCTTTGGGGGCTAACTGGGGGTTGGGGGGGTGGTGCTGGCGGGCGGGGCTGGTCGCTGGGATTTTCTCTGCGGAGATTAATTTACCCTACAGAAAAAAAGGGTAAATCTTGAACTATGAAATTGGACCCACGTGATGTTTTCAGACCGTGAATTTGCTTTCAAACCAAAATCGGTACGGGGCCGGGAAAAAATAAAAATTTGGATGATAATAAAAACCGGATAACCAAGGCTTGAAATTTGTACAACTTGAAATTAAACTGATTTTAACCATTATAAAATTTGCGTCCAAAAAAAGGGGCTAAATTTGGGGCCCAGGGGCCCCAAAAATGAAAAAAAACATATTGAATTTTAAAAAAATGAATCTTTTTAAAAAAAACGCTAAACTGGATGTTTCAAACGTGGAAACTTTGGATATCTCTAAAAAAATAGTTAGAGGTAGTAGTAGTAGTGGTAGTAGTAGAAAGTATTGTATAGTTAGTAGTAGTATGTATTTAGAGTAGTGAGTAGTAGTATAGTAGTAGTAGTAGAGTAGTAGTATAGTATAGTAGTAGTAGTATTGTAGTAGTGTATAGTGTAGTAGTAGTAGTAGTATAGTAGTGTAGTAGTATAGTTTTTTTTTTTAAATTGTTCTTTTTTTGGAAAAAAAATAAAAAAACAGCAATTTCAACTCCGCAAAACTATTAGAGCTTGTCTGAGCTCTTTAACAAAAAAACTATAAAAACAATATCTCTGACTCTCATTTTGTCGTGAACAATAATTGAGATAAAAAAAATAAAAAACTTTAAAAAACAAAAAGGTAACCACAATAGAACAATTAGAAAATTTATCTACCATATAACCCCCCCCAAAAGATTACAAAATTTCAAAAAAAAACAAAGACAAATATAGCAATAATATTCATTTCCCTTTTTTTTTCCCATTCTTTTTTTCCTCTTCACCTCTTAAGATTTTAATGTTTTTAAAATTGTCAGGTAAGGTTTTTAAATTTAGGTACAATAATTTTTTTTTCCTGATTCCATAAGTGTTGTATCGGGTTCCCGGGGTTTTAAAAAAATCATCCTATTTTTGTATCGTATTATGTTGCGTCCAGCAATAATTTTTGTAAAAATAGTTTTCGTTAGTATCATATATTCGTAGTTCATTTACAAACTTTAAACCTACATTCCCATCTATTCTTTACCTGTGAGGATACATGATCTTAAAATATTTTTCTGAATTTTAACAATATCTTGCACAATGTACCGGGATGAAGCCCCCCATCTAGGCCAACCAAATTTAGACTCTAAAAGAGCGTGATAGACAATTTTAAAAAACACCCCCCTTGACATTTTGCTTTAGATTTTTTAATATATACAAAGCTGATCTAAGCCGATTAAATAATTTCTAAATATGAAAACCCATTTAAAATTGTGATCTTTTATGACCCCTAAATCGAAAATTCTTTTACTTTTCAGGTATTTTTTACACTACAATTATATTTTTTTTGACAGAAATCCCTTTTTCTATTTTTGCATGCAAACGGCTTTTTTATGAAACCAATTTCTTTTTTTGAGGGGGCAAAAAAGGGAGTGTGTATTAATACTTTGGTTTTTAAAAAATTTAATTGTTAGACCATTACGTGACCCATCTCAACAAATTTATAAATACCTAAATAGCTTTTTAGAAAATTTTGGGATTTTTGTGAACTTCACCAGCGTGTATCGCGGGTCAAAAATGCAAAGCTTCTTTACTTCCTTTAACAGTATTCACTAAATGGGGAAAAGAAAAGGGCCCAAATAGATCCCTGGGGGAATCCTGACGGATTTCAATTTTTTGTTTAGAACTTTATTGATTTTAACAGCCTCATCTGTTTGAAAGATAAATCTTGAAACCTCTAATGGGGCCCGATATTCCCACTATATCAAAAGAGGCAAAAATCTTTTTTGGGAAAACACTGTCGAAAGCTTTGCTGAAATCTAAAAAAAATTGTTAAAACCCATTAAGGTTTGTTTTTAAACCCCCCCCTTTAAATATCTGCAAAGTCGTAAGCAGTTTCCCCAATTTTCCCCCTTTTTTGGTCCCATTTTTTTTGTATAAATTATTTTAAAATCATTTAGTTTTTAAATTACAAACTGCCACGTACCTTTCCCATTTTTTTTCTAAAATTGACGGAAAAATAGAAATAGGTCTATTTTAAGAAATTTTTGTGCGCCTTTTTTTTAAACAGGTTTTTAACAATCGAGGGCTTTAAGGGACGGGACAAAAACCCCACAAAAGACAGGTTTCAATAGTGGGCAATTACAGGGCTAATATTTCCAACCTAATTGCAAGTTTTTCTTCGAATCCATCTGCACCGGGGATTTTTTTTTGCTATAAAACCCCCTTTATTATCTTTTCCCGTCTCTTGAACTTGCTCTTTAAAATAAAAAAATTGTTGCTGACCACTCCGTGAATCAATTTTTTTTAGAACAATCATGTTTAAATCTACACACCCTCATTAAAAAATCGGAAAAAACTCTTTTGCTATTTCATTCGGGGTATACCATGCCCATATGTTTAAAATTAACGTCATTCAGAATTTTTGTTTTTTTCCCAATTACAGTATTTTTCCCTCCATACTTTCCTCATATTTTGTTTACATTTATAAATTTATTTTTTCAAGAAACTCAATTTTGCGTTTTTTTTTTCTTATTTACTTTTCAGCCTCTTTTTCCCTTTTATAAACATGTTTTCCAAATTTGAATGTTTCCCACTTTTTAAAAATTTTACCCCTTTTTAAACATATCATCCTTTTTTTCCCTCGAAATCCGGGGTTTTGTCATTCTTTTCATGTTGTCATTGCGCATGTTTTGACTAGACTCATATAAGTATTTTGCTGCACAATTTTTTTCTAAAATAATTTGGATCAGAGCGTGCAATAACTGCCCCCAATTTACATTAAGTATTTCCTCCCTTAATTTTTTTTCATTTATCCTTTTTTTTCACTGTAAAACACGATCTATTCCCGATGTTTTACTACTGCCTCCACTTTCCCGTTTCCAACAATATTACGAAAGACAGAGATTGTTGCTCCCCAATTACAGATACTATCATCACACTTACTTTTTACCCTAACAAAACCCCATGGTCATCACGTTTTTTGTAATTCGGTCAAGCCTGCATCCCCTTTTTTATAAAAATACCCTCATCAAACCAGACTAGCCATTACTTATATACATTTCTACTTTTTCGATCTTATCAAAAAAATTAAATTTTCACATCCCCCAAAAATATATTGCTCCTTATCGCTACCCCACAAAACAATTGTCTATCTCCGCGTAAAACTAAAACCCGAAAAATTTGGGGCCTGTAACACCACCAGCCGTGTACGCCCCCATCCAAAATAACATTTCCTGTTAACCCTAAAAAAGGCTAAAACTAGTAGAAATTAAATGTAAAATTCAAGTTTTTTTTTACATCCCAAAACCAACCCCCCACCTCTCCTGCTTTTACGGTGTCGAAAACTTTCACCCCTCAATTTGAAAGAGATGTTTTTCATCATTTTGAATTTTTTACTTCCCCAATATTAAATACATTTTGGATTGCTTTAAAACATATTTTTAAAAATTCTCAAAATTTTCCCTCTTTACCTAATATTGAAAATAAAGAGTTGTACAAACCACTGCTTTTCTCAACCAAAATCATGAAATTTTTACCGCATCACCGAGTCCCAACCCGGTCCAACGCTATTAAAATGTACACTGCTGTCTAAAATGTAAACATACACTCGTCTCTCCCCATTGTTGGATAGATTATCAAAAAGAAAATAGACGGCCCTGGGTTCCCAAACTACTTCACAATTTTTGCCCAAGTCGCTACCCTCGATATTTTGATGACTGCTCCTTTTCCCCTTTTTTCACCAATATTTTTCCGAACTTAAAACCCTAATATTTGGCCATTTCCTTAGCCACATTTTTCGCCTTCCAAACAAGGCTTGTAGTATGGACTAAGGTTTTGTTTCTAAACACGATAACACCGCCATTCTCAACGAGATCCTTTTTTTTATGATTTTAATGTTTTTTTTTGTAAATAAACTAGTAGTGTAGTAGTAGTAGTAGTAGTAGTAGTAGTAGTAGGTAGTATAGTAGTGTAGTGTATTAGTAGTAGTAGTTAGTAGTAGTTTATTAGTAGTGTAGTAGTAGTGAAATAGTAAGTAGTAGTAGTATAGTAGGATAGTAGTAGTGTAATTTTGTGTAGTGTTTATAGAGAGTAGTGTAGTATATGTGTAGTGTGAGTTAGAAGGTAGTAGTAGTAGTAGTAAGTTTAAATGTAGTAGAAATAGGGTAGTAGTGAGTAGTAGTAGTAGTGTTGTGTGTAGTTTAAAGGGGTTGTAGTGAGTTGTAGTAGTAAAATTTTTTTTTTTTTTTTTTTTTTAAGTTTTCCTTTATTGAACATTTATTTAAGATACAAACGTTTCCTGCCCCCCAAAACTCAAAAAACTTATCTGAGGTTTTAAAACTTTTTTTACTGTGTACAATAATACAATAAACAAACCCTTTGGGAAACCGTTCCCATGGGAAACAGATGAATTTCCTGACAGTTATGCATTTTTGACAAAAAAAATTAAAAAAATGAATTTCTTTTAATCGGCAACAAAGAATTTAAAAATTTCCCCAGAATTAATTGAGATACAACAAAATTCAATAAAAAAAAAAAAAAAATAAATAAAATAATAATCTAATTGTAATAATAAGTAACACACCCTAAACAAAGAAAAAGCTGCAAGGCTTTGATTAAGCTTTTTTTAAGACCACATTTTCCCCCAAACCATAAAAAACCATGATCAAAAAAATCACCAAATAGCACATTTTTCATTTAAACATGATGACATTCAGCACCCCCGACCCGCACAACCCCCAATTCGACTATTTTATTATTTTTTTTAAAGATTTTTTTTAAAGATTGAAAGTATTAGTATAGTAGTAATAGTAGTAGTAGTATTAGTAGAGTAAATATAGTAGTAGTAATATTAGTAGTGTAAAATAGTATAGTAGTATTTGTAGTAGTAGTAGTTAGTATATAGAGTAGTAGTATAGTGTATATAGTAGTAGTATTATATGTAGTATAGTATAGTAGTAGTAGTAGTAGTAGGAAGTAGTGGGGTTTTTTTTTTTTGTTTTTTTTTTTTTTTGAATTGTTCTTTATTTTGGAAAAATACAAAAAACAGCAATTTCAGACTCCGAAACTACTTACTGCTGGTCTGCAGAGTCTCTTTAAAAAAAAACATATAAAACAATTTCTGACTCTCATTTTGTGTGATACAATAAAATTTAGATAAAAAAAAAATGAAAAAAATTCTAAACTAAAAAGTAAAACAATAGTATAAATAAAAAACATTTTACTACCATATAAACCCCCCCACCAAAGATTCTAACTTTCAAAACAAAAACAAAAACAAATCATAGACAATAATATTCATTCCCCTTTTTTTATCCTTTTTTTTATTTTCCTCTTTACCTTATTCATAATTTTAAAGATTTTTAATTGTCAGGTAAGGGGTTTAAGAATTAGGAAAAAATTTTTCTTTCCTGATTTTCCCTAAGTGTTGTATCTGGGTTTCCGGTATTAAAAAACTATCTCATTTCTTTTATCGTATGTTTTGCGCACAGTAGTAACTTTGTCAAAAAAGTTATTTGTTAGTTCATTATTTATGTAGTTCATTTACAAAAAATTAACCTACTTACCCTTTATGTCATACTTGTAGGATACTGTCTTAAAAAAATACGTTCTGAATTTAACAATTCTTGCACATTGTACCCGGGTGTAGCAAACCCCCTGCTAGTAAAACCATACCTTTATAACTCTACAAAAGCGTGTAACAACTTTTAAAACACCCCCCTTGAAAATTGCTTTAGAGTTTTAAAACTATACAAAAGCTGATCTAAGCCGATTACTAATTTTCAATATGAAAAATCCATTAAAATTGTGTCTATTTGAACCTAAAAACGTAAATTCCCGTTACAGTAGTAGTAGTTAGTAGTATAGTAGGTTTTAAATAGTAGTATATAGTAGTTAGTATATATAGTAGTAGTAGTAGTATAGAGTATAGTATAGTAGTAGTAGTTTAGTGTAGTATTATAGTAGTAGTAGTAGAAAGTAGTGTATAATAGTGAAATAGAGTAAATATATAGAAGTATGTTTTGTAGTAGTGTAGTAGTATGTATTTGTAGTAGTAGTAGTAGTAAGTGTGTATATAGTAGTGTGTATATAGTAGTTTTTTTTTTTTTTAAAGTTTCCTTTATTGAACAATTTATTTTCAGATACCTCATTGTCCTGCGAAGCTACAAAAAACTTATCTGCAGTTCAAATCTTTTTATAAGGTGTTCTAGGATACAATAAATCAATCCCTTTGGGAAACCAGTTTCCCATGTATCAGATGTATTTCCATGACTTATGCTTTTTGAAAACAAAATTAAATTAAATTTATTATTTCTTTTTTAAAACGGCAAAATTGAATTTAAAATTCCCTAAAAAGAAATTGAGATACAACAAAAATTTAAAAAAAAAAAAAAAAAATAATAAAAAAAATAATAAAAAATTGTAAAATAAATAACACACCCCAAAAAAAGAAAAAAGCTGCAAAGGGTTTGTTAAACTTTTTTTTAAAAAACCAAATTCCACCACAACCATAAAAAAAACCCTGATCAAACTCACCCAATAGCACATTTTACATTTAAAAAATGATGCTTGAGCACCAGACAGCACAACCACATTCGACTATATTTCATTATTTTTTAACGATTATTTTAACGATTGAAATAGGGGAAACATGGGGGTTTTTTAACACAACGTAACTTTTTTTTTTTTCAAATTTTTTTAATATTAATCTTTAACTTTCCCTTTTAAATTTTCATAGGTTTGAACGTTTTTTTACATTTTCGGCAATTCATTTCTAAAGCCGGTACAGCATAATGTATGCAACGCAAACCCAGTTGGTGTCACACTGGAACCCCATACATCCAAACATTTTTTCCCCCGTGTATGGTACGTACTTTTATACTTTTTAGATTGATATTGAAAAAGGGGTTTTTTTAAAAATAAAAAAATAAAAAAAAACATTTCTGCACCGGCAGAATTTACATATTGTAAGTTTGAAAAAGGTTATAATTTTTAAAAACATTTGTTGAGCAAAACAAAAAGCGACAATAGAATTTTTCTTACTTCCCGAGGAGACAGAGTGGTGTAAGCCGACCCCCAAACAGTTATTCCATCACAAATATGAATGAACAAAGGGAAAGTAAAACCCTTTTTAAAAAATTTAAGAGGAAAAAAAGGGCCGTATTTGAAAAATATAGAAAACGATTTCGAATACTTTGCAAAATTTTTGCCACGTGTAAATTTAAAAAAAAAGTGTTATCTACCACAATTCCCAAGTATTGGTATTTTTTTCCCCGACATTTACCACAAAACACAATGACGGAATATTAAAACATTTGAATGTTAGAATTTACGAGGGGAGCAACCTGTTTTTTGCACAATGCGGTGTCCACTGTACATTTAAACTTAAAGTCACTTAGTTTGTTGGGCGCATGAATGCAATTATGTTTTGTTTTTCCTAAGTTTACAACTAGACCATGTCATGAACCATTTTTGAAAAGAAATGAATCCTGTTTAATTGTGTTTAAGCTACGACAAGTCGAATGCTGTTCCAAAACAGTATCATCTGGTATAAAAAACCCTTTCAAAATCAAAAAACATTTGGCATACTATAAAATAAAAAAAAAAGGGTTTGGTCCCAAAATTGAGCCTTTTGGCACCACGTATTTAAATTTTAATAACAGCTAAATTCACCTCATTTTAACATAATGTCGCGTTCAGTTAAAAAAATTTTAAACCCTGAAAGAATTGCCCCCGAAAACCGGGTTTTTCAACATTTCAAGTAAAAAAGTCCAAATTTACCGTATCGAAAAAAAAACTTTGGCAAAAAACTACAAAACCAAAAATGAAATTTATTTTTATCAAGTTTACCATTAATGTAAATTTGAAAATCACCAAAACCCTGTCCCTCCCCTTTTCCTTTTTGAAAACCAAATTGGGACGGCGTTTAAAATTTTGACCTATTGATAGTTTTTAATTCCGTATTAACTTTTCGCTCCATATTTTATCAAAATAGAAATATCAATGGGCCGTAAATTTTGAAATTCCTACGATCTCCTTTTAGTATATATATAGTATATAGTATTTTTTTTTTTAAAATTTTCCTTTATTGAACAATTTTTTTCAGATACAATCGATTGTCCTGGAAGCTCAAAAAAGCTTATCTGCAGGGTTTAAACCTTTTTAAATGTGTACATAGTAATACAATAAATCAATTCCCTTTGGATCCATTCCTTGTCAATACGATAATTTCCTGCCCCGTTATGCATTCTTACAAACAAATTAAAATTAAAATTGATATTTCTTTTTTTTACGGGAACATTTAAATTTTTAAAAATTCCCTAGAATTAATTTAGATAAACAAAAAATTTAAAAAAAACAAACAAAAAATAAAAAAATAAATAAAAATATAATTTTAATAAATAAGTAACAAAAACCTAAACAAAAAAACAGCTGCAAGGCTTTGATTAAACGTTTTTTTTAAAAACCCAATTCCCCCACAACCATAAAAAACCCGATCAAAACATCACCCCAAAAAGCACATTTTCATTTTAAAAATGAGCAGTTCGACACCACGAAAGCCAACCACAATTCGACTTATTTCATTTTTTTTAAAGATTATTTTTTTTTCGATTGAAAGTGTAATAGTAGTAGGAAGTATTAGAATAGAAGTAAATAGTAGTTGTAGTAGTATAGTAGTGTAGTAGTATATATAGTGTAGTAGTAGTATGTAAGTAGTAAATGTAGTAGTAGTAGTAGTGTAGATTTTTTTTTTTTTTTTTTGAATTGTTCTTTATTTGGAAAAAAAAACAAAATACAACAATTTCAGACTCCCCCAAAAATACTTAAAGTAGCTTGTCTGCAAGGGCCCTTTAAAAAACAAAACTATACAAAAAAAATCTTGACTCTCATTTTGTCGTGATACAATAAAATTTGTAACAAAAAATGAAAAAAAATTTTAAAAAGAAAGTAACACAATAGTATACAAAAAAGAAAAATTATACACCATAAACCCCCCCACCAAAGATTACTCTTCAAAAAAAAAACAAAAACAAATCATAACAAATTTCATTCCCTTTTTTTAAACCTTCTTTTTTTTCCTCTTTACCTCATTCATAATTTTAATGTTTTAATTGTCAGGGAAAGGGATTAAGTATTTAGGACAATATTTTTTTTTTCCCGATCCCATAAGTGTTTTTATCTGGTTCCGGGTTTAAAAAACTACTCTATTTCTTGTATCTATTAGTTGCGCACAGCTAAGTAATCTTTGTCAAATGTATTTGTTGTACTATATTAGTGTTATTTTCAAACATTAAACCCCACATTACCATTTATGTCATATTGTGAGGATACTATCTTAAATACGTTTTTGAAGTTAACAATATCTGCACTATGTACCGGATGTAGCACCCTGCTATAAGCCAACTAATTTTAGACTCTAAAGGCTTTTAGACAACCCCCTTTTTAAAAACCCCCTTTACAATGCTTAGAGTTTTTTAATATTTGTCCCCCCCTAAATAAAAAAAATAGTATATAGTAGTAGTAGTGTAGTAGTAGTGTAGTAGTAGTATATAGTAGTAGTATAGTATAGTTTAGTAATTAATAGTAGTAGAGTAGTGTATAGTGTTTTTTTTTTTTTTTTTTTTTTTGAAAACTTTTATTGATCAAAAAATTTCAAAACAGAAATTTACGAACCCCACAAAGCTACGTAAGTTGGTTTTTGGGGTAATTTGTTATTACATTTTTTCAAATTTTTTAAGTCTTGACTCTTTGTAGAAACAAAAAAAAAAATTTTTACTTTCATCAACAAGTATAAACAACAAATCAAATATTAGTAATTTAAAATTTCACAACAAAAAAACACATAGGTTTTTATATCTCATTTTTTAATAAACCCTTTCCTTTTTTGTTTTTTTTTTTTCACACATTTGTTTTTTGGGGTTTAGGGCTTTGGCAATTTAATTAAAAGGACGGCACAGGGACTTTTTTGTTTTTTTCTCCTCCGTTATAAATGTCACTAGGGACAATAAACGTAATTATTTTTGTTTTTTGGTCTGAGAATACAGCTTTGTATCTGATGAGAAAATAAAATTTGGACCATAAAAAAATAAAAAAGCATTTTGAAGCTGTTAAAAACCCCTAGTTCTTTCTCCAAAAATTTCCCTCCAAATTGACCGTAGTAGTAGTAGTAGTAGTAGTAGTAGTAGTAGTAGTATTAGTAGTAGTAGTATAAGTAGTAGTATTTAGTAGTAGTAGTTTTTTTTTTTTTTAGTTGCCTTTATTGAACAATTTTTTTACAGATACACTCGATTGTCCTGCGAAGCTAAAAAACAGCTTATCTGCAGGTTCAAATCTTTTTATACATGTGTACATAGTGATACAATAAATCAATCCCTTGGAATCCAGTTCCTATGTCAATACAGATGATATTTCCATGACAGTTATGCATTCTTGACAAACAAAATTAAATTAAATTAATTATTTCTTTTTAATACGGCAACATTGAATTTAAATATTCCCTAGAATGAAATTGAGATACAACAAAATTCATAAAACAAACAAAAAAATAAATAAAAATAATATAATAATTGTAAAAATAAGTAACACACCTAAACAAAGAAACAGCTGAAAGGCTTTGATTAAGCTTTTTTTAAAGACCAAATTCCACCACAACCAAAAAAAACCATGATCAAAAACATCACCACAATAGCAACATTTTTACATTTAAACATGATGACAGTTCGAGCACCACGACACGCACAACCACAATTCGACTATTTTAATTATTTTTTTTAACGATTGAAATAGGTAAATCAGGTGAATCATGGAGGTTTTAAACACAACGTAACTTTTAATTTTTCAATTTTTTTAAATATGTAATCTTTTAAACTTTCCTTTAAATTTTTTGCATAGGTTTGAACGTTTTTTGACATTTTCAGGCAATTTTCATTGCATAACGCCGGTACAGCATAATGTATGCAACGCAAACCGTAGTTGTTGGGGTACACACGTGGAACCACATACATAAAATCATTTCCACTCCGTGTATGGTACGTACTTTTATATTTTTTCAGACTTGATATTGAAAAGGGTTTAATAAAAAAAATAATAAAAATACATTTGCTGCACCGGCAGAATGTTACAATATTTGTAAGTTTTGAATAGTGTTTATAATTTTTAACAACATTTTTTTGAGAAAAACAAAGAGCGCACAATAGAATTTTGCATTATTTTCCAGAGGAGACAGAGTGAGTGTAACGCCGCCCCCAAGCAGTTTTCCATACGAACAAATATGAATGAACAATGGCATAGTAAACCATTTTTAAAATATAAGGGGAAAATAGGTCACGTATTTGAAAAATATAGAAAGACGATATTCGAATACTTTGCAAAATTTTTGCCACGTGTAATTTAAAAGAAAAAGTGTTATCTACCACAAATTTCCCCAAATATTGGTATTTTTTAACCTCGACAATTGACGGACAACTACACAATGACGGAATATTAAACATTTAAAGTTAGAATTTACGACGGGTAAACAACCTGTTTTAGACCAATGCGGTGTGCCACTGTACATTAATCTTAACGTCACTTTTGTTTGTTGGGCGCATGAATGCCATTATGTTAGTTTTTTCCTAAGTTTACAACTAGACCCATGTCATGAAGCCATTTTTGAAATGAAATGAGAATTCCTGTTTTTAATTGTGTTAATGCTACGAGCAAGTCGTAATGCGTGATTACCAACACAGTTTTCATCTGCGTATAAATATACCTTACAATATCTAAACACAAATTTTGGGATACTATTAATATATAAAAGAAAAGGGGTTTGGGCCCCCAAATTGAGCCTTGTGGCACCCCGTATTTTTAATTTTATAATTAAATGCTTAATTCACCATCAATTTTAAATATAATGTCGTAGTTTGTAGTAGTAGTAGTAGTAGTAGTAGTAGTAAGTAGTAGTAAATATTTGTATATTAGTAGTAGTAATATTTGTAAATAGTATAGTAGTAGTAGTAAGTGTAGTTTGTAGTTAGTAGTAGTAGTAGTAGTATAGTAGTATTAGTAGTATAGTAGTAGTAGTAGTAAGTAGTAGTAGTAGTAGTAGTAGTAGTAGTAGTAGTAGTATAAGTAGTAGCAGTTTAATAATAGTTTTAATTAGCATAATTAATTAGTATTATTAGTATATTACTTACATATCTAGTATAAAATACTTATGTATTACATGTTGTAGAGGTTGGCTTTGTCAAAAGGGGCTTTATAGCCCTATGTAGCCCACCTTTAAGTCAATAAAAATTAAATATCAAATATCAAATAAACAAATTCTTTATCACTTTTGAATAGGAAAGCAAAATTGGGTTACGGGTACCGGAAAAAAAAAAAAATTATCAAAAGTAGGTAATTTTGTACTCTTATGAATAATACGCTATACTGAGAAAACGGTTCATCTTAGAACTTTGAAACTTGGGCTACACTCAGATGTACCTCATATAACAAAAAACCGGGGAATTGGGGCCGGGAAAAATCAAAAATCAATCAAAACGCGTAATTACTGAGGCGTAAATAATTTGTACGAGCTTGAAAAATTAAAAATGCTCTTAACCATTATAAATATCTAGTGCTTATGCTAGTGCGTTTGGTCTTGTTGTTAGCGTATCTGCTTCCAATGCAGAAGGCCAGGGTTCGATTCCCGCTAAAGTCAAAGTTTTTTTTTTTAAATTCTGATTTGGACTTAAGTCCCATCAGTTCTTATCTTAGGAGTTTGGTAAACGGTGACTTTGGAGCCGTCCTAGCAAAATCAAAACGCGTAATTACTCAGGCGTAGTAATTTTGTAAAAGCTTGAAATTAAACATGCTCTTATCATTATAAATTTTCTAGTTTCTTATGCTAGTGCGTTGGTCTTTTTTTGTTAGCGTTCTGCTTCCAATGTAAAAAGGGTCAGGGTTCGATTCCCGCTAAAATCAGAAGTTTTTTTACTTCAGATTTGGACTTAAGTCTATCAGTTCTTGTCTTAGGAGTTTGTAAACGGTGACTTTGGAGCCGTCCTAGCAACGAAGCACATAATAAATTTCAGAGTTGTTCTGAATCGGCCTTGTTGATTCTGGCGTTGATCCGCGGGTGTTCGCACTGTCCATACAACTGATTGCTATATTTCCTATTTAAATATATATCTCTCGTTGGTTATCGCTCACTCGTCGATTGCGTCGGGGCCTGCACGGTTGGCTTGGTCGCTTTGATTTAAAGTCCCCCACTGAAAATCAGTTATATAACTGAGTGAGTAGACTCTAAATAAAAATTTATTTATTTATTTAATGGGTATCTTTGGGGGGACCGTGGGCCCAAAAATGTAAAAATTAACTTTGAACTTAACAAATTTAATCATTCACACCTTGATAGCGAACGAACAACAAAAAGATGTTATATCCAACCAAATACAAAAATTTGTAAAAAAAATCGGCAGCCAAGCTCTCCTTCAAAAGTCTTTGGCTGTGAATGCTGTGAGATATAGAAGTTGAGCCAAGCTTTTTATTCTTTCTCCCTAGTTTCGCTTTAAAAATAAGTAAGATCATTTCGCCTGTTGACGAGCGCCAAGCCAACGATTTTTGTGGTAAAAAAGTAAAATTTTTAAACTCGAAATCATAAAAAAAATGGCTTGGCCATTGAATTTGGTTCATGGCCAAGAATTTTTTTAATGATTTCGAGTTTAAAAATTTTACTTTTTTACCACAAAAATCGTTGGCTTGGCGCTCGTCAACAGGCGAAATGATCTTACTTATTTTAAAAGCGAAACTAGGGAGAAAGTATAAAAAGCTTGGCTCAACTTCTATATCTCACAGCATTCACAGCCGAAGACTTTTGAAGGAGAGCTTGGCTGCCGTTTTTTTTTTTACAAATTTTTGTATTTGGTTGGATTTTATATACGTCACTGATCACTGAGCCATCTCTACCGAGTATTGATCCCTGAAAGGAGTCGCGCGATTACAAGCAAGTGCTGACATCTGACGGGGAAGAGGAGAACTGATCCATAAGGCAGACACTGGAGCTCGTCACGGTCCACTCGAAAATGAATTTACTAGAACTTGTTTATTATTTAGGAATCAACGAAGATCATAAAATAATATTTATTTTAAGATCTTCGTTATTATTTAACTAGGAAACGCTCAGTTGGACGCGTTGATAAGCGAGCACGTGCTATAGCTAGACCCACATTGCACATTTTTTTAAATTTTAAAATTTGCGACGATCGCTGTCCACAGGGCCATGTTTCCAAAATTATTTTTTATTGCCAAGGTATTTGAGTAAATCCGTGTGTAACCTTTACTTTGTGGATAAAATCCACCGCCATCTAGAGGACCTTGACTCCTTGGGAAACTATTTTAACTCTTTGGTGACAAATAATACGCTGCTTCCTCGAATGTATTTTGATTACTTCTAGGTGGCCGTGCATTAGAAACTTCGCGCGTCTTTTCGTTGCCATGGCAACGTTACTTTTGTTATAATGTAATTTCCATTTACACTACTTATCGGATCAAAATAAAATTAACATATTCGTGACCGGACGGACATTCTAAATGATTTGGTTATCTCAGATTTTGTCGCCGTTTAGTTTAAAAAAAACCTTACGATTAACTTTAAATGTAACTTTGTAACTTTTTGAACGATTTTGCCACAAAACTAATGGCATTCAATCGAGAACAAAGCTTGCGGATGGTCAAAATTTCAAATCGATCCAAGCCTCCATTCGAACGTTATGGCGAGACATACAAACAAACAAACAAACAAAAAAACAGAAAAACAAAAAAACTAAACCAGTGACTAATTTTTCCGGCAGAGTCAAATGGAAACGCTCACTTCGCTCGCTTAATCTTGCCCAATGTTGTGTTCCGCAGTAAAACAAGAAATCTTCATGCGGGAGCTTTATCCCCATACCCTGAGATGCTTTCAAACAAATGTCAACAGTTTTATCCCGATTTAAAGTTATACCGGTGCCAATCTAGGTTTAATTCCTTACAATAATGTGCTGTTGGCTGTATGTACTAATTTAAGTCTGGGATATTATAAGGGTGACCAGACGTCCCTGTTTTACCGGGAATGTCCCGTTTTTTCGTGGACTGACCTAGTGTTCTCGATACGGCTATGTCCGGGTTTTCCAAGTTTGACTATTTTTAATATTAGATTATTCAATATTTAAATTCAATATCCATTTCGAATTTGTTAAAAAAAATCATATTATCCATTGATGTTGTAGTAGTGCAACTTTACAACTTTATTTTATCAATTACACAAATAACATTTCACAATAAGTAAAATTTAGTTACAGATTATGAAAAGATGAAATAAATTAAAAAACGAAGTGTGAAGTATGATAATAACAAATACTTATTTATATTTTTACTTCTAGCCTTGGCCGTATATAGGTGATTTCTAACAATCAAAATAGATCCCTTTCAAGCAAGGAGCACCAAGTTCATGTAAAATATGCACGTTGTAGCCCCACCCGTTTGGTCAGCGGCTCAAATGTCACAAAAAAATCGTGAAAGTACAATATTCATGAGAAATATTCTTTGATTGTACCCAAAAACGTAGCAAGTCTAAGATCAAAGATTTTGAAGGTCCCCTCCAATTTTCATCATGATCGCATATGCCATTTTCCCGGTAAAGCACGAACAAACAGACAGAAAAAAGAAAAAAAAAAAAAAAACACCCGAGCTAAATTTTGGGGGATCGGTGAAAACTGAAGTCTTCGCTTTCCTTATCCAAATATCAATAATTCGGCTGATTAATACACGGTTCTAAATAAGGAAAAAGGTAAAAGTAAAAAAGTCAAACGGAATCTTGAGATGTGTCTATATATACAAGAAAAACGCTAAAGTCCCGCCGCGTTGTTGGATGAGCTTTTTTGCAAGTTTTTAGTTTGCGTGGGACCTCTTTTCCTTTGCAAGTGCTTTGTGAAAGCATTGAAGGTGATTGTTGTCAAGTTTCTATTGTTACTTGTTAGTTATTATTATAAACCTAAAAAAACTCACATTAAAACCTTTATTCTATGGATTCTGGCTAACTTTTTCAACTTTTTCTTTCGAAAAGCAATACAAAACTATTATTTTAATCTATATGTAAAATATGAACGTTGTAGCCCCACCTGTTTGGTCAGAATCGGCTAAAATGTCACGAAAATATCGCACTAAAAATATAAAAAAAATCGTAAATTACGATATTCATGAGAAATATTTCTTCGATTGTACTTAAAAACGTGGCAAGTTAAGCTCAGAGATTTTGAAGGTCCCCTCAAAGTTTTATCAGGATCGCATATGCCGTTTGTCCCGGTAGAGAGCGAACAAAAAGAAAGAAAGACAAAAAAAACTTAAAAAAACTTAAAAACAAAACAAAACAAAACACCCGAGCTAAATGTTTTTGGGGGGTCGGTAAAAAATTGATGTCTTTGCTTCTCTCATCCAAAAATCAATAATTCGGCTACACGGTTCTAAATAAGGAAAAAGGTAAAAATAAAAAAGTCGAACGGTATCTTGAGATCTGATTTAATATAAGAGTGAAATAATGTATATTTTTATAACCAATGAAGAATGTTAGATCGGAGCATCTTCAAATAATGTGATTTAACCTCTTTGTTATTCTTTGTTTTGGTTACGGGTTCTTTTGTTCTTGTTTATCATCTTTTTTATCAAATCACCATTTCTTTCAATGTCTTTCAATGTCTTCTTATCACCTATGTTATTATCACCTATATCTTCATCTATGTATTTCACCTATGTCTGCGCATCACCTACTTAAATAAAAGCTTATTTGATTTCACCTTCACCTTCACCTGATTAACATGGTCCTCCGGGCCGGATAACTCCGAGATTCGATACCTAACTGTGAGTTATCTATAATAATATACAGTCCACACACCACATCATCATGGCTAGCACAGAAGAAACCCTCGCCAACATTGAAGGACTCTTAGCTCTGCGAACAATGTACATGGGTTTAATGTGTGATCTTTACACCTTGACGCATAAAACAGACGGGGCTTCCAAGATGCAACTACAAGCCCGTAGGGAAGAACATGTGGAACTAAAGGCTGCTTTTATGAAAACTCAAAGGGACATCACTTTGGCCAATGCTATGGTTCCCAATGCGCAAGTAGCTGAGGTTCCTCATGCCTTTACCCAGTTCTACAAGTTCTACTGTAAGGTAGTTACGGTCGTAGAGGATAGGTTTCCGTCTGAATTACCAGCACCTTCAACATCAGCTGTTGGTACGGAACAACCCCGACGTCCGCAAATCGCCGTGCCCAGGCCTACTCCTAGGCACAATACTTCGCCTATTGCACGATTGCCTTCGAAAATGGCGCGAGCTCTTACGCCCGCTACGCCATCTTCGTCGCCTTCACCGTCACCTTCACCGTCGACTTCACCGTCGACTTCACCGTCGACTTTATCGTCGCCTTCACCGTCGACTTCACCGTCGCCTTCACCGTCGCCTTCACCGTCGACTTCACCGTCGCCTTCACCGTCGCCTTCACCGTCGACTTCACCGTCGACTGTGTCGACTTCACCGTCGACTTCAATGTTGTGTTCACCGTCGACTTCACAGTCGACTTGACCGTCGCCTTTTCCTTTGTCGGTACCTTCGTCTACCAGCACTGTCCAAGAGCCATCAGCAGAAGAATTTCCGCATTCACTTCTCATCACCTCTTCTAACTTCATCAACTTCAGTGCCTGTGCATAAGCTGTGCAGCGATCCACTGGACATCTCTGACGACCTCAATCGCCTGCTTACACCTCGTATAGTACATTTAGCTTATATTAAATGATTCACACTCCTCACTCATCGATCCCATATCTTGGGAGTCCTAGCTTGATCTTACAAAGAAACTTAAGCCTACCACTAACCAACACTTTGCCCTCTTCCTACTCAATGAAGCGAAGCCTTCATGGGGGCCGTAATGTTAGATCGGAGCATCTTCAAATAATGTGATTTAACCTCTTTGTTATTCTTTGTTTTGGTTTATGTGTTCTTTTCTTCTTGTTATCATCTTTATTATCAAATCACCTTTTCTTTCAATGTCTTTCAATGTCTTCTTATCACCTATGTTACTATCACCTATATCTTCACCTATGTATTTCTCTATCACCTATGTCTGCGCATCACCTACTTAAATAAAAGCTTATTTGATATCACCCTTGCATTCTTCACCTGATTAACAAAGATATTGGCAGCACGTTAGAAAAAGAAAATATTTGTTTATGAGAGAGTTCAAATCGGTTTTGAAGTCACACATTACCATTTTTAATATTTTTATTTGTAAATCTTCAACCTTTTGAGTATGACACCGCAAAGTATTGGACCAAGCTAAAATGCCATCCAAAAATCAATAATTTGGCTGGTTTATACACAAGTCTATATAAGGAAAAAGGTAAAAACAAAAAAGTCGAACGGAATGTTGAGAACAGATTTAATATAAGAGTGTGATATTAATCTATAAATATAACCAATGAAGATATTGGCAGCACGTTACAAAAAGAAAAATTTGTTTAGGAGAGAGTTTAAGTCGGTTTTGAAGTCAACACACAATACCATTTTTTAACATTTTTATTTGTAAATCTTCAACCCATTGAGGATGAAACCGCAAAGTATTGCACCAAACCAAAACCAACCAGAAATCAAGGATTCCGCTATGGATTGATACACGGTTCTAAATAAGGAAAAGGGTAAGACATGTTTTGGATGAGCAAAGCGAAGACTTCAATTTCAATGAACCCCAAAGAAATTTAGCTCGGGTGTTTTTTTTTTTTTTTTTTAGGTTTGTTTGTTTTTTGTCTGTTTGTTCGCATGATACCGGGCAAATGGCAAAAGCGATCTTGATGAAAATTGGAGGGGACCTTCGAAATCTCTGAACTTAACGTGCCATGTCTTTGGGTACAATCGAAGAAATATTTCTCATGAATATCGTACTTTTCAGATTTTTCCCCGATATTTTAGTGCGATATTTTCGTGACATTTGGGCCGATTTTGAACAAACGGGTGGGGCTACAACGTTCCATATTTCACATGGACATTAAGGTTATGGTGATGTCGTATCTTTTAAAAAAAAAATGTTTAAAAAGTTAGCCAGAATCCATAGAAATAAAGGTTTAAATATGACTTTTTTTGAGGTTTATGATAACATTAACAAGTAACAATAGAAAGTTGACAACAATAATCTACAATGCATTCAAAAAGCACTTGCAAAGGATTAGTGGTTTAACGCAAACTAAAAACTTACAAAAAAGCTCATTCATCTACGCGGCGGGAGCGTTTTTCTAGTTTAGTACATAAAGCTGAGAGGAGCAAGAGCGTAGTCTGTTACATAATTTATCAATATGATATTTCCACGAAAGTGCCTATGCCGGCTATCTACAATACCCAGGTACTCACATGTATTCACACATTCAATTTTCCCACTACATTCACAATCGGTCAATTCAGCCATATGAATGCAGTTGAAATCGTGATAAATTGATTGAGAAGTCTTTTTCGTGGTTGTGGCATGTGCAAATATGTAAAAGTTTGGTTTTTTGTTGAGTTGATTACCAGTTCTTTATCGTGATTCCAACGTAAAAGCCTGTAGCATAGTATGCGCAACACAAATATTAAAATGCACCGCGAGAAAAACAGTATCGTCATCACAAGAAAATATAAAGCTATATAATAATACATTTTGCCAAAATGTTTACAAAACTTATATAAAAAAAAAACGTAGGTCCCAATAGACCCCTTAGTCGTCGTGGTACAAGTCTATATTTACATGAACCCTGCATTTTTTGATTGGAATATGCCACTTGGCACAGAGTTATCACCAAAATGGAATTTTATAGATAGGGAGCCACCTCCATTTCCATGTAAGTCACCAAAATAACGGCCATTTTCCAAAATGGCGGCTTATTTACAAAATAAATTCAAAATTATGCTAGTTGTTGATATAGGAGTCAAGTTCGGATGATTTATGGTCGCTAAGAACTATGATGTACAGTAAAACTGGGAAGCTTCGCAAACGCTTTTTTTAGTCGCGTTGATGGATGAGCTTTATAATTAATAAAATGTTAATATTAATTAAAAATAATAAAAACTTAATATTAATTAAAAATAATAAAAACATATTAACACGGCCCATACAAAGTAATCATTAGGTCTGTTGGATCTTTGATTGTTTGTTACAAGGCTGTGAGTAAGGTATACAATCTCCTGTGAAGTATTCGAAAAGGCTGTGAGAAAGATCTAAAATCTATATTTTCGTGCTATTTGGGTGGATTCTGACCAAACGGGTAGGGCTACAACGTTCATATTTCACATGGACATGAAGGAAAGGGTAATGTATTAACTTTTGAAAGAAAAAAGTTAAAAATGTTAGCCAGAATCTGTAGGAATAAAGGTTTTAATATTTTACACCTCAAAAAACTCAAATTAGCAAATTAGCAGGTCTAAGTTCAGAGGTTTTAAAGGTCCCCTCAAATTTTTATCGAGATCGCATATGCTGTAGAGAGCGAAAAAACAGAAAAAAACAAAAAACAAAACAAAAAAACACCGAGCTAAATTTTTTTGGGGGTCGGTGAAATTGAAGTGTTCGCTTCGCTCATCCAAAAATATATTCACTAAACTGAAAGGGAGAAAGACGAATTTTTTTATAATTACATAAAAAATTGCTAATTGGTTATCGAGGTTACTGATTAATGACTTGGAGAGTGGATTTAAGTTATTCGTCGATCGTTATCACTAAAAAATAGAGTCATATATAAACGAAATAAAAATTTTGTTTCAAACAGTTAATTTAAACAATATTTAATATACATTATATAATAAATTGAAAAATGCTGAAAGTGTTACTCGTAGTCTGGCGGCGGATCCCAGCACAATTGTGCATTGTGGTAAAGAGGCGTCAATATTTTGTGTGCAAAACAGAGACAAAAACACTCAGATTGTCATTGTGAGGTCGAGAGCTGTTTGGTTCTCAATCCATTGACATTTGGCGGCCATGTTTAAAATTGGAGTCTAATTTGTAGTAAGAATGCCAAGTTTTGACTGAATTGTGGCATGTTGCACCATTTCTACCATTAAATCGACCATAGGGATCTCAAATATGTTGTAAAATTAGGTCTACAACTAGATCCGAGGTCGTAAACTGCAAATTGTCACGTTTTAAAGCGATCTCTTTACGAAAATGCGCTGGGTTGTACAATATAACCAAATGGATTGTAATAGACTATTAATTGAAACTGGTTTTATGACAGGAGTTAAAATTCTGGTAAGAATAATCAAAGTTATTATTCTTATACTAGGAAAACGCTCAAGTCCCGCCGGTTGTTGGATGAGCGTAATTGGTGCATTGAGCTGGCTGGCTTGTGTTATGCGGATTTTCTGTTGTTCTGTGAAAAAATCATTTCTTAGTTGAATATTTTTTTAAATTAAATTAAATTAAATTAAAAATTAAACTATCTTAAATTTTTCTTTTGATTAATCGTAATTTAAAAAAAGGAAAAATCGTAAAATTAAAATTTTCATAATAAATAATTATTTGATTGCTATCAAATTTTTCACTCATAAGAAAAGGATTAAGGTGTTATAAGTCAAAGAATAGTTTAAAAACTAGGAAAACGCTAAGTCCCGCCACGTTGTTGGATGAGCCGTATATGGTGCATTGAGCTGCCATGTGTTACGCGGATTTTCTGTCGTTCTGTGAAAAAAACATTTCTAAGTCGAAGATTTATTAAAATTATATTGAATTAAAAAAAAATTAACTTTCATTTTTTAATTTAAGTAAATAAAATAAAAAATTAACTTAATTTTTTAATTAATCGTAATTTTTAAAAAGGAAAAAAATCGTAAAATTGCGATTTTCATAAGAAATAATTATTTGATTGCGCTCAAATTTAAAACGCTTAAGTCCCGCCGCGTTGTTGGATGAGCGTATATGGTGCATTGAGCTGCCATGTGTTACGCGGATTTTCTGTTCTGTGAAAAAAACATTTCTTAGTCGAAGATTTATTTTAATTAAATTAAATTTAAAATAAATTAACTTAATTTTTTTAATAAATTAAATAAAATACAAAATTAACTCAATTTTTTAATTAATCGTTATTATTAAAAAAAAAGAAAAAAATCGTAAAATTGCAATTTTCATAATAGTCAAGCGGATTAAAGGAAAATACAAGAACAATTAGGGGTTTTGTGGTAGAGTGCTGAATTTTGGACTGTATACTCAGAACAATATTCTAAGAAAATTGCCTTGAGTTGCCATGACAAAATTCGTCCGGTTAAGGAGGTGGAAGGGGTTGAAAAAATGGCATTTTTAAAAAAATTCGAAAATTCAAATATCTAACAAAATTTTGTCCTATGATTACAAAATTAATACATATTGTAGATAAAAGTCCAAAATTTATTTAAAAAAATACATATTACCATTAATGTGTATCTAACCATATTTTACACCCTTTGACTTTTATTAACAAATTTTCTCACTGTGCTGGGAGGATTGGTCTACCAGACGTGGATTTTGTGATAGGGCCGTGAATTTTCCCTAAATACTCAGAAGAATGTTCTCTAAAAAATGGCTCGAGGTGCCCTCAAAAAAGTTGCTTGCTTATAGTAGAAAGAGTAGGTGTACTTTAAGGGGTTGATAAAACTAAAATAAATAAATATGTATTCAAATATAATATTAAGGACGCCAAATTAACATTTATTGTAGATTAAGATCTCAAATTTAGTAAAAAAAAAAAAATTTCACCATATATGTAAATCTGATCCGATTATGCACCCTTTGACCACTTTTCATAAATTTAGTCAATATTAATGAAGGAGTATCGTGTGACCACTCGTTTTTTTCTTAAATTATTCCAATTGTGCGAATTAGGACAAAAAGAAGATTTTTCACACCTTGGGTACATTTTCACTCGATGGACTTTGACCAATTTTCACACATTAATCAAGATTAACGAAAGTGTATATTAGTGTGACCACTCGTTTTGTCCCAAATTATGACAATAATACGAATTACGACGAAAATAAGTTTTTAACACCTTGGGTACATTTTACGGCAAAGGACTTGAACCCCTTTTTTACAACTTCACTCAAAAATAACGAAAGTGTATCGTGTGACCACTCGATTTTTTTTTGTAACACCTTGGGCATATTTTCACGCAATGGACTCTGATCCATTTTCTAACAACAAGCGTCAAATTGCCTATTCAGAATAACCTAACAATTTGGTGGTTTTGTAGTCGAGTGTCAACTGTCAACACATCTATTGGATCAAAATAGAACATTCATGATGTGTGAATCATGTACTGTGAAAACTGGCCGCTTTGCTAACGCTATAATGATATAGCCACGTTGATGGATGAGTCTTTTTTGGTCAATCGATCTTCCATTATATATGGTCTTCATACTGTTTTCTTGTTATAAGTATGTTTTGAATAAAAGATCAGTGAATTGGTAATTAGTTATATAAACTTGTCAAAATATCTTCTTTAAAAGCACAGTTATTGATGTTATACGAATCGGTAAAGTATATTTATTTTATAAGTGCACGGGAAGTCGTAGATTTGTTCCATAACACTTTCCGAATTTAATTTTCATTTAGATTTGTATTAAGTTATTTACACAAGGACTATTCACAATAGCCCGGGAACGAGGCCCTGCAATGGTAACGTAAATATTGGTTATGATTTAACATTGCCTGTTAACTGTAACGATAACGGGAAGCTATTGCCAGGCTATTATAGAGCAGCCCTAAATTTTACAAATTATTTACGAGTATGTTGCCTTGTGCGCGTTGTACGATTTAATAAAATAAAACTAAAATATAGTAAACATTTGTATTTGAAAATGTGATTTTATCCAAAAAAAATGTGCCCAAGGTGTTAAAAAAAAATCGTCCTAATTCGTATTATTGACATAATTTGGATTAAACGAGTGGTCACACTATACACTTTCGTTAATCTTGAGTAAATGTGTGAAAAGGGTCAAAGTGTGCATAATCTGATCAGATTTACATATGGTGAAATTTTAATTTTTTAAATTAAATTTGAGATCTTAATCTACAATAAATGTTAATTTAACGTCCTTAATATTATTTGAATACAGATTTATTTATTTTAGTGTTATCAACCCCTTTTAGTACACCCCCTTTTTCTCCTTTAAGCAAGCAACTTTTTTGAGGGCACCTCGAGCCATTTTTTAGAGAACATACTTCTGAGTAGTTAAGGGAAAATTCACGGCCCTATCACAAAACCCACGTCTGGTAGGCCAATCCTCCCAGCACGTGAGAAAATTTCTTAATTAAAGTCAAAGGGTGTAAAATATGGTTAAATATACATATATGGTATTATGTATTATTTTTTTTAATTTTGGACTTTTACCTACAATATGTATTAATTTTGTAATCTTAGGATAAAATTTTGTTTGATATTTGAATTTTCGATTTTTTTTTTAAATGCTATTTTCTTAACCCCTTCCACCCCCTTAACTGGACGAATTTTGTCATAGCACCTCGAGGCAATTTTCTAAGAATATTGTTCTGAGTATACAGTCCAAAATTCAGACCTCTACCACAAAACCCCTTATTGTTAGCCTTATCCGTCTAGCTATATGAAATAATAATTCGATTGCGCTCAAATTTAACACGAATATATAAACTCATGAAAAGAAGGTTCTGTAAAAAAATCATTACAATTGGATAAAGCATGTAGGAGTTATAAGTCAAAGAATTGTTTAAAAAAGAAAAAAACCAGTAAAATTACGATTTACATGAGAAACTATTTTTCGATTGTGCTCAAATTTCACACGAAAATAAATTAATTCATAAAATTTAGGTTCAGTGAAAAAATCATTACAATCGAATAAAGCATGTAGGTGTTATAAGTCGAAAAACTTTTTTTAAAATCGAAAAAAATCGTAAAATTGCGATTTTTATGAGAAAAAAATTCCCGATTGCGCTCAAAAACGTGGCATTCTAAGTTCAGAGATTTCGAAGGCCTCCATAAAATTTCATTGCAATCGGAGTATCGGTTTAGCCGAAATCGTGTTAACAAACACACAAAAAACAGAAAAAAAAAAACATTCCGGATTTTTTTCTCCAGTGTAGTGAAATGGAATCTTCGCTTCGCTCATCCAAAAAGAAAAAAAAGCGTAAAATAGAGATTTTTATAAGAAATAGTTTTACGATTACGCTCAAATTTCACACGAATATATATATATATATATATATATATATATATATATATATATATATATATATATATATATATATATATATATATATATATAATGAACTAGGTTTTTCGGTTATAATGCCACGTTTATTCACATTAGGCCAACGTTTCGATGAAATTTCACTCATCTTCTTCAGGGCCAATACAAATTAATATATAAAAAACGAAAACTACATTACATTGATAAATTCAGAACAAAACTGGGAAAACAAAATACAACAAAATATAAACAATAGAAATCACTGCACATATGGCAAATTAAAACAACTCAAAGAATCACTGCAAAGCTTAACGTGGCATTATAACCGAAAAACCTAGTTCATTAATTCATATCGGCCACGAAAATATCCAAAAACATATATATATATATATATATATTTTTTTTTTTATATATATATAAAATATTATATATATTTATAAAAATAAGGTTATGTAAAAAAATCATTACAATCGGATCAAGCATGCAGGTGTTATAAGTGGAAGAATTTTAAACATTTAAAAAAATCGTAAAATTGCGATTTTCGTAAAAAATAGTTTTTGATAAAGCTTTAATTTCAGATGAATAAATTAATTCATAAAATTAAGGTTCTGTGAAAAAATCATTACAATCGGATACAGCATGTCGGTGATGTTAGTCAAAGAAATTTTAAAAAATCGAAAAAAATCGTAAAATTGTGTTTTTTCATGAGAAATAATTTTTCAATTGCGCTAAAAAACGTGGCAGTTCTAAGGTCAGAGATTTCGGAGGCCCCAAGAAAATTTTTTCATCGCAATTGGAGTATCGGTTTAGCCGGAATCGTGTTAACAAACAGACAAAAATACAAAAAAATACAAAAAAAGAAATAAAACACTCCGGATTTTTTTCTCTAGTGCAGTGAAATGAAATCTTCGCTTCGCTCATCCAAAAATATATTCACTAAAATGAAAGGGAGAAAGAACAATTTTTATATAATTACATATAAATATGCTGATTGGTTATGGAGTTTACTGATAAATGACTTGGAGTCTGGATTTAAGTTATTCGTCGATCGTTATCACTAAAAAATAGAGTCATACATAAACGAAATAAAAAATTTGTTTCAAACAGTTAATTTAAACAATATTTAATATATATTATATAATAAATTGAAAAATGCTGAAAGTGTTACTCGTAGTCTGGTGGCGGATCCCAGCACAATTTTGCATAGTGGTAAAGAGGCGTCAATATTTTGTGTGCAAAACAGAGACAGAGACACTCAGATTGTCATTGTGAGGTCGAGAGCTGTTTGGTTCTCAATCCGTTGACATTTGGCGGCCATGTTAAAAATTGGAGTCTAATTTGTAGTAAGAATGCCAAGTTTTGACAGAATTGTGGCATGTAGCACCATTTCTACCACTAAATCGACCATAGGGATCTCAAATATGTTGTAAAATTAGGTCTACAACTAGATTTGAGGTCGTAAACTGCAAATAGTCACATTTTAAAGCGATTTCTTTACGAAAATGCGCTGGGTTGTACAATATAACCAAAGAGATTATAATAGAATATCAATTGAACTGGTTTTATGACGGGAGTTAAAATTCTGGTAAGAATAATCAAATATATTATTCTTATACTAGGAAAACGCTCAAGTCCCGCCGCGTTGTTGGATGAGCGTAATTGGTGCATTGAGCTGCCATGTGTTATGCGGATTTTCTGTTGTTCTGTGAAAAAATCATTTCTTAGTTGAATAGTTTTTTAAATTAAATCAAATTAAACTAAAAATTAACTTAATTTTTTTTTATTATTCGTTATTTAAAAAAAGGAAAAATCGTTATATTTTTATTTTCCATAAAAAATAATAATTCGATTGCTATCAAATTTCACACGAATATATAAATTCATTAAATAAAGGTTCTGTGAAAAAATCATAAGAATAGTATAAAGGTATTATAAGTCAAAGAATTGTTTAAAAAAAGAAAAAAAAGCGTAAAATAGAGATTTTTATAAGAAATAATTTGACGATTATGCTTAAATTTCACATGAATATATATATATATATATATATATATATATATAACGACCGAAGAAGGCAAGGCCGAAACGTCTCGTGACTATTTAGTGATTAGTTTGTGTATATTTTTATCTGTGTTCAACTATGGCAGCCACCTCTACATCTCAGGTAAGCTGTTGACTCCTATCTCTATCCACGTTGATTATACCTAGCCTGTTGGCAACTACCTATTATTATATATATATGCAGACATTGTATTTTCGGGTAGTCCGTGTGGTTTTTATTATTAGTTCCAACGTTTATATATATATATATATATATATATATATATATATGTTAGTACTTTAGACAGAAATTAAAAAAGATACTTACATAACAGCGTCATAGTCGCCTACTATAAAGCCAAGTTTAAACTATATATATATATATATATATATATTATTATTTATATATTATATATATATATATATATATTTATAAAAATAAGGTTATGTAAAAAAATCATTACAATCGGATCAATCATGCAGGTGTTATAAGTCGAAGAAATTTAAAAATTCGAAAAAAAATCGTAAAATTGTGATTATCCCAAGAAATAATTTTTTGATTGCGCTCCAATTTCACACAAATATATAATTTAATAAAATTAAGGTTCTGTGAAAAATTCATTACAATCAGACAAAGCATGTAGGTGTTATAAGCCGAAGAATGTGTTAAAAATTAAAAAAATCGTAAAAGTGCGATTTTCGTAAAAAATAGTTTTTTGATAATGCTATATTAATTCATAAAATTAAGGTTCTGTGAAAAAATCATTACAATCGGACAGAGCATGTAGGTGTTGTAACAGGCCACTTGAGCGCATAGGGTTTTACATGTTAATTCGATGAATTTTAGGAACATTTATCTCGGAGACTACTGGTTCGATTGGTCTGAAACTTTCACATGTTATAGTCTGTGGTCTAATTGATAACGCATGCCTCAACGCAACTTCTAGTATTAATAGTTTTTATTTTATGAGGTTTTTCGGGAAATGGTTTTTTTTGCTACATTTTTACCGAAGAAAAAAATCCAAACAGACAAGTTTTTCGTTGTACAATGTTTTCTGAGGCATGTAATGTAGATTATACTACCATCAGAGTGGTCATAAAATTTCAAGGTGATAGCTCTCATAGTTTAAAAGTTGTGTGTTCCTAGCCACAAAAAATTACCAAAAATAAAATTCCCGGGAAATCAACTTTAAAGTTGAAGTAACATATATGGGCATATATTGACTAACTTCTTTCATTTTCAATGCATTTCTGCTCCATAACTGTAATATTCATTTTTTTTTTTTTTTTGTAAATAGGTAATTTATTTTACTTTATTTTGTTTTTTTAAAGATGTTTATTTTAAAATTAAAGGGATTACAACCATGCGCAATGTTGTCTTACTGTGTGTGTCTACTATAGACGGTAGACTGTTCCTCGGAAGAGTATTATTTATTTTAAATACTTATAAGAGCCTCAACCTACAACATGATTACATCAAAACAATCACAATGCAACAAAGAAAAATAAAATGTAATAAAAAATGTTCAATTAAAAATGAAATCCTTCGTGCTCAAGTGGCCTTGTAATCGAAGAAATTTTTAAAAAATCGAAAAAAATCGTAAAATTGTGATTTTCATGAGAAATAATTTTTCGATTGTGCTAAAAAACGTGGCAGTTCTAAGTTCAGAGATTTCGAAGACCTCCATAAAATTTCATCGCAATCGGAGTATCGGTTTAGCCGAAATCGTGTTAACAAACAGACAAAAATACAAAAAGAAAGAAAAAAACATTCCGGATTTTTTTCTCCAGTGTAGTGAAATGGAATCTTCGCTTCGCTCGCTACGCTCATCCAACAAATTGACAAAAGCAGAATAATTCAAGCTGATTGTGTTTCGGTGGTCAAAAGTGAAAGCAGGGGGGCGGGGCCAAAAATAGTTGTGCTACCAAGTATATACACGAAACTACGAAAGTCAACCACATAGTTCATTAAAAAGTTGCTTCTTGTTTTCAAATCGCTATTTGCCATGATTAAAATCTTATCCGATTAAAGAACATTCGACCTAATAACTAATTACCTTCAATTTCCTTATGTGTATCATGTGACCATTCTTTGTACCAGAAATATGAATGAGAGTAACAATTTGTGGTGTGATACATCTCGTGTGATCTTTTACAGGTCCTTACCTTTTGTACCCTTTAACAACAAATTAAAACCGATCATTTTAGACTAAGATTTATACATCAAAACGTACCGGTAATGTAAGCGATGCATTCAATGACCTCATATGTGGAATAAGAGGATGCCTAGAGGGTAAAGGCCCGCTCTGTCCCCACACATGGAGTTTATTTGGATGAATGGCTCGTATAAACCGTTACGTCATAATACGCAAACACAAGCCTAAGGGATATGGGAAGGAAACATGAAATCCCATAACCAGCCACGGGTAGGGGGAGGAAAAGAGGGATTCTCACGTATTGGTTAAAGTAATCGTATATTTGTCATCGTTTGTGTTGTAATGGTCGTCGTCGTCGGAGAGGTCGTCAAGGGAGATCTTCAACGATGATGTGTTGTTTGTAACAAACGAGACGATTGCAAACGTTTGGCTCAATCGTGGAAGCCTGCTTTGATTGAGAGGTTGGTTAAAGAAAACGGTATTACGACTTGCAATATACTGAATGGGTTTCAAAAATAATTTTAATGTCGGTTGTTCATAATAAAAATATCAAGGACAATTTAAGCGCCGACTCAGAATTTAGACGCCATCTTGATATTTGGTATTTTTTCATGAACCTAATTTCTTCTTGATTTAAATAACATTATAAATATTTTTGTTCTATTGTCAGTTTTAATTTGACCTTTGGTATTTTAGTTATGAATTTTTAATTTCAATTTATGTGTCGGCGGCCATCTTGGATTTTATGTTAGTGTCAATTCAAATGCATTTAATTTCATCTATAGTTATTCCAATATTGGTTTCAAAAAAAATTTCAATGGCGGCTGTTCATAATGAAGTTATCAAATCAAAATATGTGTGGCACTTCAAAGTTTAGTCGCCATCTTTCAATTTGGAACTTTTTCATGGACAAGTTTTTTTTTAAATTTAAGTAATATTTTGAGTATTTATGTTCTGATGACAGTTTAAAATTTGACCTTTGGTATCCGAGTTATTAATTTTTCTTATAAATTTAAGTGTTGGCGCCCATCGTGGATTTTATGTATATGTCAGACAAGTGACAAAATACTTCAATATATTATTCGACGTGTGTATTAAACTACTAACCGAGGTCTATATTTTAAACACTTACTTGCGTGAATTTTCCGAGACGTCCGTCTCCATCGTCAGACACTGACACACTGGCAATCTCACTGTGTTTCCGGAGGCTTCCACCCATGTTGTTGTGCCCTAGTGACTTCTTCCCTGACTAGATTGCGCCATATGGGGCTGAATTCTTTTGTGGCCTGGCTAATTACATTTTCAATGCATGACATGACTGCAGCTTCTTTTCTCTTCCTAATGTCGGCATTCTCTTCTTTTAAGATTATTTTAACCCCCTCCAAGTTGATGTTTTCCTTGCACACGTCGAAATGATCTTTTAATTTTGATGGCATCCTTGCCTTCCCTTCTATTATTTTATCTATGTTCACCTATGCGGATGTTTACTGGTCTTGATGTTTCCTCAATCTACTCCTGTTCACAGTCATACGGTATGGTGTTAAACTACATTTCTTGACTCTTCTTTTGGATCGCTGGGTTTTGTTTTCGAAATTATGCTACGTAACGTGTGTGATGATTTGAATACAGTTCTGACATTTAACTTCTTCTTGATGTGACGGAATTTTTCAGAGAATCCAGGAATAAATTGTATCGACATTGTAGTGCGTGGTATGTCCACTTAACGTTTGTGTTAAGAGGCATGACTGTTAAGAACATCAGTTGTTAACTTTTTAGGATACCCATTAGCTGAGAATACGTCTGCCAGTAATTGTTGTTCTGTTTTCAAGCTAATTGGGTCCGAGCAGTTGTTTTGTGCCCTAGCGGTTGAACAGGTGATTATGCCTTTCTTGACTGATAACGGGTGATTTGATTTAAAATTGATAAAATTGGTTTGTGTGAGTGGGCTTTCGGTAGATCGAGGTAGCTAATTTAGTTTTGATTTTGTTCCCATTGTCGGTAACTGATTTTGTGATGTCCAAGAAGGGACGGGTGGAAGCCTCCGGAAACACAGTTAGATTGCCAGTGTGTCAGTGTCTGACGATGGAGACGGACGTCTCCGAAAATTCACACAAGTGTTTAAAATATAGACCTCGGTTAGTAGTTTAATACACTCGTCGAATAATATATATCCGGGTCAAATAGCTTCTGAAAATAATACTCAATATATATACACATAATCGATTTCAGAAATAAAATCAAAGTTGTCCATTCATCGTGAAGTGTGAGACACCTGCCCTTGACTATAATGTTTGTGTAAGGTCCACACGAAAACGAAAATCGCTCAAAATCGCAAGATTTAAAAAAACATATTCTTCCTAAAACAATTCAATCAGGTTTAATAAATCCGACATATTTGTAGGTTATAATAATATATAAGTATTGAACCTTAATGTTACAACGTCACATTGGAAACAGATGTGTGTGTGTATAGACAAAGTTAGACGATAGCTCGCAAATAGAAAGTTTTGGTTATCACAAGTAAAATTGCGTCTTTACATTCCAACCAATAAAATTGAAAGTTTACAGGATATTTTGGCACAATATACTGATCTTCTTGCGAACCGTCGATAGTTGACTATTTTATATCTGAAATAACTTAATTTTTCTTGTTGAGCACAAATTTGAGAAGCAAAAATCAGACTTTAAGTATTTAAAAAATCGTACTGTCACAAATACTAGGTCAAACATCAGGTGAAAAACTTCAATGCCATTTTATAGTAATATAGGATCGAGGCAAAAATAGATAGATAGATAGATAGATAAAGGTCTTTATTTTAAGGCGGGATTAAGGCTAGTGAAGCCTTATCTTCCATCCAACCTAATACTACTACTAATAATAATACAAATGATAATGAAGGCCTAATGAAAATTATAGATAATTTGAACACAAAGTAATTGGCCTGATGAAAATTACACATAATTAACTGAAAACATAAACATTTGAAATTATGATAAACAATAAACACAATTTAGCTATCATTTCATTCTCCGCATTCATCCATCGCTTTCATACAGTTTCATTACAGTAACAAAGAAGGCGTCCTCGTAAAGTAAATAGAGTAACACAGGTAACCGAGCAAATTAATATGTAATTTATTTTCATTATTTGGGTTGTTTGGGTGTTTTGATATTACTTATTGTTTGTACAGTTAAGAATTTGAATAATAGGAAGTAGTGGCACTTTTAAAAGCATAGAAGTTATTTATATATTTGTCTCTGATTTCAGACGGAAGAGCATTCCAAGTTCGAATAGCGTGGATTTTGAATGAGTGGTCAAGGAGATTAGTTCTGTGTATGGGAAATGAGAGTTGTGTACCGGATCTAGACCTGGTATTAAACATGTGGTTTGAGTGAAGAAATTGAAAGTTAGAGGCGAGATAAGACGGTGACGATGTTGAAAGTAGTTTGTGAACTAGGCATACGGAGTGAAGGTTTCTACGATCCTTTAATCTAGCCCAACCAAGCGTCTTAAAACCCGGGGTTATATGGTCAGATTTTCTTATTCCTAATATAAATCGTACACAGGAATTTTGTGCCCTTTGGAGACGAATAGCCAGGTCCTCGGTCAAGTCATTGTAAACAACGTCGCAGTAATCGAAATGGGGAATAATAAGAGATTGTACTAGCATTGTTTTTAGTTTAGTCGGAAAGAAGTGTTGTGCTAACGAAAAATTGTTAGAGGATTATGGCTGAAAAGAACTATTGGGACGCGCAGAATATGGTACACATTAATATGATGATATATAATATAGTGAAAATTGTGACCCTGAATTCAGAACAATGGCATTGCAAAATTATATATAAAAATTATATAACTTATCAATAGTGGAAGCCTAAGAAAAAAGACGTATAATTATTGCAATCTTCTACATGGGCTAAGATAGGCCACCCTGATGAATAATTGAATGAGAAAAATAAATTTGGTACTGTATACACAATTGTGTGTGTGTACACAATAACCGCATCCACCCTGTATGTTTTACTCAATTGTGAATTATATAATCATTAAGTTTGGCATCGTAAACACAACATTATTTTGTAATCTGACTATTTTCTGTCATGCAATGATTCGCAAAAATCAACGAGAGGAAAATATTTTGTTAGCATCCAATTCTACATATATTTTTAAATCTTTTATTATACTCCAGAGAATACAACACCAACTATGACGTAACTTAACCAACATTACATCGTTATTTTTGTTTACAATAAACATACTCTTTACAAATTAACTCCATACATACAAGAAGATGAGCGGAGCGAGCGAAGTGAAGATTCCATTCCACTAAACACTGGAGAAAAAAATCCGGAAAGTTTTTCTTTCTTTCTCTTCTTCTTTCTTGTTTTCTGTTAGTATTTTTGTGTGTTTGTTTACACGATTCCGGCTAAACCGATACTCAAATTGCAAATAAATTTTCTGGAGGCATTCGAAATTTCTGAACTTTGAACTGCCACGTTTTTGAGCGCATTCAAAAAATTATTTCTCATTAAAACCGCAATTTTACGATTTTTTTTTGGATTTCTTCTATTTATAACACACGGCAGCTCAATGCAACAATTACGCTCATCCTACAACGCGCTTGACAAAACGTTTGCGAAGATTCCTAGTGTTAAACACACACGTTGAGTTACTGAGAGAAAACAAGATTCAAACAACAAAAATGTACAGCTTAGTGGGGGAACTCAACAAGTTAAAATAACCTACATTTTACAACTTAGAGAAGATAATGAGTCCCTTAGGTTAACGACTTGGAGCAGCATTCGAATAGTTATAACCTAGAAATCACGGGAGATGCCAACATCCTCTGAAGAAGATACATACAAACTAAAGTTGCGCATACGGTCTAGCTTATAGAATGCAAATACTGCCACAGATCACTGGACTCTCCGCCCCCATCATTGCTCGCGCCAAGCAAGGGACGAATCTTGGCACAGAAGAAGGGGCTTCGAATCTGGGAATAGCTAATTGCCGCAACAAGATATTCATCAATGAACATCTCACGGAAGCGAGTACGGCTTGCCCTAACACCAGGCAACTATGCTTCAAATACGACGGAGCTAAAAACGGCAGGATCTTCATCCGAGGGGATGATTTTGCACTTGTTTGTCGGCTATTGCCGCCACATGGGTGTTTCTGGTGCACTGTTTGACCATACCCCAGACTAAAAATTCATTCATTTTTTCCCCACGAAATTACTTGATACTTTTGAGTCATAAAATGGACTTTATATAGAAATCAGTTCCACCGCCTTCTAAATAATAAACAAAAGAATTTGAGTAGAAAGGGCTAAAAACAATGAAATAAATAAATAAATAAATTGTATTTTGAGTCTATATACCCACTCAGTTATATAAATAATTTTCAGTGGGGGACAGAAAATCAAAGCGACCAAGCCAACCCTGTAGGCCCCGACGCAATCGACGAGAAAGCGAGAACCAACCAACGATCGATATTTTTAATAGGAAATATAGCAATCAGTGGTATGGACAGTGCGAACACCCGCGGATCAACGCCAGAATCAACAAGGCCGATTCAGCACAACTCTGATTTTTTTATGAGCTTCGTTGTTAGGACGGCTCCAAAGTCACCGTTTACAAACTCCTATAAGACAAGAACTGATGGACTTTCGGTCCCAGAAGAGGGGTACATTACAGCGAAGATAACAGATATTAGATATATAAATATTTTTCAAGGCAGGCTGCCATTCGGGAGGTTACGGGTTCGAATCTTAACATAGTACTGATCACGCACATACGAAGTCATCTGCTAAAATATAATGGGAAGTTTCATCAATTTGCATTTTAATTAGGTATATTTTAAATTAAAATAACTTTTCCTTGGTCATGGATAATAAACAAATTCACTCTTTTTTTAAATTCTATGGCATAAGAGTTTGTTTCTAATAATACACATTTTAAAAATACTAAAATATTTCATGGAATTACGATTTTTTAATATTACAATTCTTTATTGGCAATATGACCTTGATCCCGACAAGCGCTATATAAATAAAAAAATAATCTAATAATACGTAAAATAACATATAATATTATATAATACAGAGCTTTGAAACACATGATTGATAGATAAATGAATATAAACAAATGATATACATGAATTAATGAAATAATATAAATAGCTTAATTAATTTTGGCTTACTGTATCGTTTCTCGTGTGTGCGTGTGTGTGTGTTTGTGCAATTTTAAATTTACACTGGTTCATGTTATGATTTTTTTTTTTACAAATAGGTTGTTTGAATACGGTTGATGCAGGGGAATTTGTAGTTTATTCTGCTCTTTGGTATTTTAAACACATGAAAATGCATTTCAATCAAAATTACACATGTCCTCTCTAGAGATCGATTATATATGGTTAATTATGATTTTAATTCTAAATTTTAGGAAAATAACAGTGATATAATATAATATGTTTGTTTGAGAAAAGACGTTGGACAGATATTTTGAGTTAATTGAATTACGTGCTTTTTCGAAATACACCATATCTCTTCGCCCCCCCCCCCCCCCCTTATCACCAAATATACGTTACCTATCATATTTTCTCTTTTAATTTACTATTGCACCCGAACCATCAACCAAGCACTTGAAATTACACTGATTCTTACTCTCTATTGTCATATCTAACTTCCGGCCCCGGCCCACCCACTTGTTCACTGATTGGCTGATGGTAAATACGTGTGGCCGATAGGGTCCTTGTGAATATAATAGTTCGGATTCCATCCTATTTCTTTGAATACTTCTGTACACGCACGCGTCCTGTGGGGTGTGGCTACGCTTCTCCTTCGTTTTAACCCTCTGTGCCATGATCAACATCATCACTACCGCGTGTTGCTTCAAGCAGACAGTGTGTCGTGCTGTCTCGCTCATCGTCTCCAGCAGCCAGGGTGACCATCCACGCAGTGACCTCTAGTACCGGGGCAGAAGGTAAGATAGGTCAAACATGGGTTGACCTCCACACGCCGATTCCTAGTCTTATAGAGTTCAAACAATAATTCGCTTCCAAAGTGTTTAAAAATTAAAACGATATTTCTAGCCTTCAATACTTAATTTGCTACACGACTTTATGAAATGGATCAAGTGCTAAAGACTGTACTGAAATTGCACCTTACCAGTACTTCTAATCCATACAAATATGAAAATATATAATGAATCTGATATATTTTTTTATATTTGTCGAGATAATTTGGAACGTTTTCGATTTTAACAAAAGAATGAAGATTCGCGTTCGTTGTAGGCCTAATCATCCGCGAAAGTTCGTTTATTACCGGATTATCGGTTCTTATTTTTGCCAAACCCCATTTTCTTTGAGTAGAATCGTCTAATAAATCACTTTTTCGTTTCTTTTCTCTCGTTTCTCTCATTTTTTTATTTCTTTTTTGCAAAAAAAATTATTAACTCATTTTCATTTCCCTTCATGAATTATATTTTCAGACTAAATATATTTTCAAAATAGAGTTGTCTTGATACACTTTTGTTATATTATTTGAAAATTTTGCGAAAATACTTTTCATTATAAATTTTCGTGTCCATTTATAATCTATTGTTCTTAATTTCCTTTAGTTGTCTTCCTTTGTAAATCAGTTTTAGTTACTGAATAGGATAGGAGTAAAATAAGTAAACACATATAATACAAACAAATTAATAGATTTTTCAAATAAATTCTCCTTTAATAATATTGTTCCATGAAAATGGCTTATTTTGTTTTTACGGTGTCATTTTGTCTAACTAAAAACACCCTACACAGCAATACATAATTGGGTGAGCGTAGCGAAGACTTCAATTTAGTAGACCTACTTGTATACAATATAACACCAGTACAGTAAACAAAATACAAAGTTTAACATCATGAGCAAACGGCGATGAGATAAAGGCATCAAAATATAAGTTACATAAAGCTGGCGTAATGGATAATCTCTTGTGTGCGGTCTGCCAAATATAAAATACTTTGTAGAAACCTATAGATATAACAAAACAACCTGAAAATAAGCGAAAACTAATATTAACTAGGCCGCTTCGTGAATGCTTTTTTTAGTCGCGTTGATGGACGAGCTTTTTTCAATGTTTTTAGTTTGCGTGGGATCTCTTTATTTTTGCAAGTGCTTTTTTAACGCATTGTAGGTGATTGTTGTCTAGTTTCTATAGTTACCGGGGTACTTGTTAATTATTCTTTTATATACCTACAAACTATGATAAAACCTTTATTCTATGGATTCTGGCCAATTTTTTCATCTTTTTCTTTCAAAAGGCAATACATCTCCATTACTTTAATGTCCATGTGAAAATTGAACGTTGTAGCCCCACCCTTTTGGTCAGAATCATCCAAAATATCTCGAAAATATCGCATTAAAGATCGTAAAAAATCGTAAAAATACGATAATCATGAGAAATATTTCTTCGATTGTACCCAAAAAATGTCACAGGTCTAAGGTCACAGAGATTTTGAAGGTCTCCCCCAATTTTAATCAAGATCGCATATGCTGGTTGCCCGGGAGAGAGCGAACAAACAGAAAAGAAAAAGAAAGAAAAAACACCCGAGCTAATTTTTTGGGGGGGTCAGTGAAATTGAAGTATTCGCTTTGCTCATCCAATAACAATATAGGTGGTGCTTACAAACATTACGAATACAGCGGAATTAAATAAATAAATAAATAAATTTTATTTAGAGTCTATACCCACTCAGTTATATAACTGATTTTCAGTGGGGGACTTTAAATCAAAGCGACCAAGCCAACATAAACATAAAGCAACATAACATAACATAAAGCATTAATACATTTTTAAAGCAAGAAGATCACCATTTATTTTAAATATTCGTGAATTCTTCAATAATGCTCTGTTATTCCGGATCGCGTATCTATTTTATAAGTGAATACTTAATAAAAAAACGTGCATTTTCTGATGGGTAATTGATTGAAACGAGAAAACGCTAAAGTCCCGAAGCGTTGATGGATGAGCGTTTTTGTAAATTTTTAGTTTGCGTGGGATATCTTTACTTATCAAGTGCTTTTTGAACGCATTGTAGGTGATTGTTGTCAAGCTTCTATTGTTACTCGTTAATTGTTATTAAATACCTCAAAAAACTCAATTTAAAACCTTTATTTATATGGTTTCTGGATAATGTTTTCAACTTTTGCTTTAAAAAAGCAATACATCACTATAACCTTAATGTCCATGTAAAATATGAACGTTCTAGCCCCACCCGTACTCGCGCCGAGCTATGGCGAGCATGTTCACACACACATGCCTATGTCTTCGCCACCTTTGAACACGTGCGCAGCCCTAACGGGACATGCGCCGAGCAATGGTGGTGTTGCATATGCACACGGGCATGCTTCGTCATTGAACACGTGCGCGGGCCCTAGGGTACTCCCCGCCGAGCTATGTCGAGCATGTTCACACACACATGCCTATGTCTTCGCCCCACCTTTGAAACACGTGCGCAGCCTTAACGGGACATGCGCCGAGCAATGGTGGTGTGCATTGCACACGGGCATGCTTCGTCATTGAACACGTGCGCGGGCCCTAGGGTACTCGCGCCGAGCAATGGCGAGCATGCTCACACACACACACACACACACACAAACACACACACACACACACACACACACACACACACACACACACACACACACGAACACATATGCCTATGTCTTCGCCACTTTTGAACACGTGCCGCGCTAACGGGACGTGCGCCGAGAAATGGTGGAATCTCATACACACATACACGTTACCGGTTAGTGCTCTCTCTTCCTCCCACTACTGTGTCGAGTCAGTGGTGGTACAGGGACATCACAGTGAATCTAGAAACAGCCCTATGATTGTGATCCAGCTTGTGGGGAATAGTTTCAATCAATATCATTACTGATACTGAGTCTGGTATTAGTTTGGTTGGTAGTGAGGCCATCAACTATATAAATCAGGCAGGATGCCGAGTTCACGAGGGTGTTCCGGACTTACGACTTGCTACGGTAACAGCGCGTTGCACTGGTAAAGTTTGAGTTAAAATAAGGTGGCAAGGAGGTGAGAAAAAGCAGTGGTTGTTTTTTATTCCTGATTTGATACTTTCTAGAACAAACAAACATGTCAATTATTCACATAGCAAAAAGAGGGTGGACTGTCAGAACTGTTCCTCAGGCTGTTGTTTCCTTTGAAAAGATTAAATCTGAGTCAAGCTGTTACATTGAAAGTGGATCCAGTTCTGAAGGAAAACAGTTAGTGGAGGAAGGAAGTGTTGTGTGCGGATGTTACCTGCCCTCAGGCTACCAAGAAACTGCTCATCTCAACCAGTGTTGGGGAAGGAACTTTTAAAAAGAACGCGTTCTTGTGAACGCGTTCTTCTTTTGTGAACTTTTTAGTGAACTTAATCTTTTTTTAAATGAATGAACTTGAACTTTTAAAAGTTCATTTCGAGAACGAACTTTTCAGTTTTAGAAAGTTCATTTGTAAGTTCTTCCCGTGCGCCGAGCAGCCGTCGACTCGCCGCCGTCGACGCTTAAAAACAATAACAAATTGTTGTTAATCGTGTTTTTTTTTTGTTTTTTTGGATTAAGGACGCGTCAACCATAAGGATACAATGCACCACTCTAGCCTAGGGGGCCTAGGGGCCCATGCTGGTCAGAACCAGCCAAGGGAAAGGAGAGGAAGGGGGGTATATATACCAACAATTCATTCTGACAATGCTTATGTTACGATACACGTACTAGTTACGGCACCACATGTAATCCACAGCTGCTAATAAAATACAATACGTCGCGGTCGTCATCGTCTTTGTCATAGTTCGTTGTGTCATTGTCATCGTCGTCGGGGAGGTCGTCAAGGGAAGGGGGCAAGGTCCCCGACGACGATTTCCAGAGCTCGCCTCTATTTATCGTAGGCCTACGTTGACGCACGTTCAGCTGATTTTGACAACATCACGCACGATTCACGAAGTTAAAACGATGTTCGCCAACTAATTCGGAAAAAAAATCTTGGAAGCCTAAAGTGCTAAGTATCTGCATTAATTTAACAAGCTGGTCGACGAGAATGTAGTACAAATCATCAACACGATCAAAGACAACTCAACACTTTCGTCCGACTCAAACTCGCAAGTAAATTGGTACTCGAACACCCCTAATGGTTTTTCTCGTGTTTTTCTTCAATTTACGTTTGCCTTTAATAAAAAAGTGATTTTTTTTACAAAATAACTTTTAAAAGAACTTAGTTCATAATTTAGACGAACTTGAACTTTTCAAAATTTTAGGTTTTAAAAGAACTTGAACTTTTAAAAAGTTCATTATTTGAACTGAGAACTGAACTTTTTAAAAAGTTAATTTTAAAAAAGAACTGACCCAACACTGATCTCAACCCTCGAGAGTATATCCAAGGCTTTTTATACCACTCCAGGTTTTACGACGTTAATTACTCATGAGATTGACATAGGTGATGCTAGGCGTGTCAGATGTGCTCCACGTCCAATGAATGACCGAAAAAGTTAAGTGCTTGACACTTGCACAGACGAATTGCCTAGAGACGACATTATCGAACCCTGCCAAAGTAGCTGGTTTAGTGCACCAGTCTTGGAACCTAAAATTAATGGTGGTTATCTCCTTGCCATTGAATTCCCAGGGGTAAACTAAGTAACAAATCTTTATCCACATGTAATGCCACGTACAGACTGGGTACTTGCTCAACTTGGGAAAGCTTTAGTTATGTCCACTTTGGACTTATCACAAGGTTTTCATCATTTCGGCGTTCTGTTAAAGATCGTACTAAGACCAGCTTTATATCTCATCGTGGTGTGTTTAGGTACAAGAGAGTTCCCTTTGGATTGAAAGGGAGTGGATTTACCTTTCAGCGAGTCATGGACTCCGTACTTGAAGTCTATGAATATGCTATGTGCTTTTTAGATGACATCATAATTTACAATAAGTCACTTAGCCGATATCATTGATCGATGGATGAAATCGGGTTTCACTATTAACAGGAATAAAGTGCAAATTGGAAGCCAGAAGCTTAAGTTTTTAGGGCACATCATAACTCTTGGTCTTATATCTCGCGACCCTGCAAAATTAGATGCATTACTCACTATCATGTACCTAAGAATGTCAAACACATCCAACGATTCTTTGGAATGGTAGGCTATTATCGAGCTTTTGTTCCTATGTTCTCCATGATCGCGATACCCCTCACTCCGTCTTGTGTGGCTCGTTGGTCTTGTGTGGCTCGTTGGTCTTGTGGTTAGCGTATCTGCTTCCAATGCAGAATGTCCAGGGTTCGATTCCCGTTCCAGTCAGAAGTTTTTTTTCTTCTGATTTGGACTTAAGTCCATCAGTTCTTGTCTTAGGAGTTTGTAAACGGTGACTTTGGAGCCGTCCTAGCAACGAAGCACATAATAAATTTCAGAGTTGTTCTGAATCGGCCTTGTTGATTCTGGCGTTGATTCCCGGGTGTTCGCACTGTCCATACCACTGATTGCTATATTTCCTATTAAAAATATCGATCTTTGGTTGGTTATCGCTCACTCGTCGATTGCGTTTGGGCCTATAGGGTTGGCTTAGTCGCTTTCCCCCACTGAAAATCAGTTATTTAACTGAGTGGGTAGACTCTAAATAAAATTAATTTATTTATTTATTACGTTGGACTGAATAACAAACTAAGGCATTCAATGAGTTACGACAGCATATTACCTCTACTACTTGTTGAGCTTTACCGGATATGAATCGAGAGTTCTAGATACAGTGTGATGCATCGACTGTGGCAATTGGCGGAGTATTGCTACAACAAGGAGAAGATAGTTATACGAAACCTATTGCCTTTGTTAGTAAAATGCTAAGTCCCACCGAGAAAAATTATAGCAGTATTACTGAGCTATTTCTCGATTTGTTTAGTCGGGAAACACTCCCGTAGGTGTAATTGTTATTATTTACTACAATAATAATAAGTAAATAAGTAGTAAATAATAACAATTACTGAGCTAGAGGCGCTCAGTACGTAGTTGATGAGCGTAGCAAGAGAAGTGAAGTTTCCATTCCACTACACTGGAGAAAAAAAATCCTGAATTTTTCTTTGTTTCTTTTTTTCTTTCTGTTTGTATTTTTGTGTGTTTGTTAAGGTGGGACAGGACCTCGGTATATTGGCCTACGGTAATGTAAGGAGAAGCTCGAGAGAGGCCCTGGAGGTGGAACTTTACAAGTGTCGCTCAAAATATTAAAAAATAAGCCGTCCAATTATACACCGTCACAGTTGCCTCGTGCGGCTGTGACTAGGAAGCTCCGAAAGCGCGCTTCTCAGTCAGCGTAGCGTCAAATCGTTCACACATGCAGCTACTCGGCTCGGGCTCACTCGTCGATCAAGTAAGATCAAGATGTTGTAAGCTGTTCTAGGAAAGTAGGGTGGCTGAGTTAATTACATCAAACCATATTTTGTTCTGACTCATATATGGCGAATCTATCGCCTAGCGTACAGAACAATAACTAACTAGTGCTGTAGACTCGAGTCGCTGGCTCGGCGGATCACATACCATCGATAAAACTGGCTTAAAAGAGTTCACTGTGTTCCTGACAGAATGCGCCACGTAAAAACCGGATATTGAAGGTTGAGTGTGTGTGTGTATGTGTGGGAAATTTGAAGCGACCACGCTCACGGCTGCGATAGCGCGCCGGAGAATCGAGAGGCGAAGGCGAGTGAGTCATTGTATCCATTTACAAGTGTCTCCCCCCCCCCCCCCTCTTCATGGCCCGAACGTCACACATCGCTCGTATAAAAAAGAACATGCGAATGAAAGGTCCTTTGAATGACAATGGAGATTGGAGCATAGCAGAATAACTATTAGGCCTATCGACTTCGTGAGACGGGAAGGAATGTTGAATTTGACTCCACTACTATGTCTTTACGTATTGGTAGTAGTCTGTCCAGATAAAGTAAATCAGTAAATCACGTCTCAATAGTAGAATGTAAATTAAGGAAATAAGGCTTATGGTCAACGCTTGAGATTGAGATAACAAAAGATAGCGAGCAGGTGAAGAAAAGAGAAAGAAAAGAAACTACTTGTGCAATCTCGTATTTATTGATTGTCCACTCAGTTACAGCATTGAGTATATAACCATCCTTTCTATACTCAAAGGTTACTGCTTACAGCAAGCAGTGGCATTTATTACGGAATTTTTGGTGTAAAATACAGAAATAACAATGCCAATTGTCAAAAGCCCGGGCTTTGGACGGGGGGGGGGGGTGCAGCATAGAAAGGGTTATCGCGACCAACTAGTAGGAAAATTACATAACCTAACATCAAACACTTCCAACAAAAGGCAATAAAATATCGTTCATTGTTTGTATTATTCTTTAAATATTCAAATAACAATAACTGTTTTTAATGATCCTGATTCAGCACTCCCTTTTGTACCAAAAGAAGAATAGATTTATTTTGAATATTTCTGGGTTGTGTTCAAGAATTGATGAAATAAATAACTAAAAATAACAGAGGAATAAAATAATATTAAAACTAATAATCGACTTTGTTAAATTCACACCGTGGCTAGGTGAAGTAGTAGTCACATCCTATATCTAGCTAACCTACTAACTACTTATCTATCTACAAAACATAATACGGCCACCCACGCGAGTTACCTAACACGTCACGATATTACAACGATAATGCAATGTATACTCGAGTGCTCTGTGTGCTCAACTGCTCATATTGTTGAAAATATGAAAGGGTGACCATCTGTACTCGTTTTCCCGGACATGTCCCCTGTTTGGGGTCCTAAATCCGTTTCCAGGTTCTTAAAAAAAAAAAAAAAACGGAAAATGTATGGGTTATCTTCTATTTCAAGGTTTAATTGGGTAATCAAATTGAAATGTTACGTTCAATATCGACTCAGTTTAAGAGAAAGCCACCACTGCCAAACCCGCACTAGTTGGGGGGGAGGTCCCCCACACCTCCATTGTACCAGGATAAAGAGGTTATGTTTGTGGTTCTAAAGATGTTTGCCCCCTTCCCCCAAACAAACAAGGGCTAGTTACGCCACTGGGTTTACTGATGATGGATTGATGTACGATTGGGCGTGACCTTGGGCGGGTAGAACTGCAAGTAGTTCGATGAGCGAACTCAGTGAGATAGTCAGCGCGACACTTCTCGCATTTGAGTGGTGACCTTGCTACACAATGCTAGCTTGCATTCCATCGTAATACAAACAGTAGAACGCTTTGTGATCGCTTTTTACTTTCGCCTTGATGGATTGACAGAAATTGAGGTTTTCGTATCGTTTGCTAAGCTCATCTACCTAATAATCAAGTAATAAATAACTAAAATATCAACAATCAAGTTTGTATTCAAATTTAACAAAAATGTTTTTTTTTGTATTATTATGCGCAATTTGTGAGACACGTGTAATGTATCAATTGTAATTGACGATCATGGTAGAAAAAGTGAAATGTGAATTGGAAAAGCAAAATTAAACATGCCGCCCCCCTCCCCCCCTCCCCGCCCCCAGGGAACCCGTCGTCCCGATTTTTCTTAGAACTGGCGCCTGGCAACCCTATTAATAGGTGTGGGGGTGGTTCGTGAAACGTCTTGCGTGGCATTTGCGCATATGTTATAGGAACCATTCCAAAACATAGCACGTCCACCGACGTAACTTGTCAGTTGACAGTTGTCACAGTCTGAGATAAGAAGAACGCGTTCTTGCCTCATCACTGTGTGGTTGCATAGTGCGGCACGAGAGGGGACTGCCCTCACTCACTCAATAACATAAACAAGATAACAAGACACGTTCTGTTCTGTCATCAGATTTTGTCTCGTTAGCTCGATGGTCGAAATATTTTGTAAATTCTAACGATTATTATAATAATAGAGAAGAAGAAAATGTGGAAACAAGTATCACTACTATACCAATGTATCAGCCACGACTGTGACGGTAGTCCCACTCTCACACAACTTGCACAATAGTTTACAACAACTGGACAGTCTGGACTGGACGTCAACAAGAATGCAGTGGTGGTTATAAATTTGCATATAGTGACAGTCCAAAAATTCCTCAATGATAATTTTATGTTATAAAACGATCGTTTGTTGTATATTTTATAAACTATTCAGATAAGTTTTGCATTCGAATGCTATATTGTATTGTTTCGTATTATTTCGATGAGTTTGGTGTTTGATTTTTTTTTCATTGTTATACTCGCTTGCATGGTTTAATTTCATTGTTACGGTCTGTACAGAGGTGTGGAAAAACATGTGAATAAAAATAATAACACGAGGCGTGATCACAAATTATATAAGTGAACAATAAAACAAAAATTGATACACTAACAGACGTAAAATTTTACAAACGACGTACCATGCATGAATGACGAGAAGAAAATGCAATTTGCAATTATAAACACACGTTGCATGCAAACCAACCGAGTGAGTTCTTATAACTATTTGATTTTGAACTCCTTGCGATTTCTATTATTTTTACATGATATTGTTCTAATGAACTCTACTTCCAAAAAATTAACATATCGTGTCCGACTTGACAGCGACCTTTTCTCATATACGCTGGTGAATTTTATTAACAAAGGCGAAGGCTAAAAAATCTTTATTCGAGCGTAATATAATACTATTCCAAATAATAAAATGTTTATATAATAATAATTATTCCAGAATGTTATAACAGGGCTGATGACTGATTAAACCTGACTTTATTTATATTTTAACCCTTAAATAATAATTACTAAAATATAATAACTATAAAACCACTTCTACCTATATTATGTCCAATAATCAAGTAATTAAATGAGCGTAGCGAGCGACAGCGAAAACTTCAATTTCACTGACCCCTCAAAAAATTTAGCTCGATGTTTTATTTGTTAATTTGTTTTTTTTTTTTTTTTTCTGCTGTTTGTTCGCACGATTCCAGACCAAACGACATATGCGATCTCGATGAAATTTTGAGGGAACCTTCGAAACCTGAACTTAGACCATGCCACGTTTTTGGATACAATCGAAGAAATATTTCCATGAATACCGTACTTTTACGATTTTTTTTCGATTTTTTAGTGCGATATTTCGTGACATTTTGGTTGATTCTGACCCACAAACGGGTGGGACTAGAACGTTCATATTTCACATGGAATTAAGGTTATAGTGATGTATGCTTTTTGAAGCAAAAATTGAAAACATTTCCAGAAACCTATAAATAAATTTTAATTAATTTTTGAGGGTATTTAATAACAATTAAAAGTAACATAGAACTTCAACAATGACTAAGGTTAAAGACTTGCAAAGAAAATGACCCAGAAACTAAAATCAAAAGTTCTAACAATTAAGTTTATTTGAGGTATTTAATAACAATTAACAAGTAACAATAGAAACTGGACAACAATCACCTACAATGCGTTCAAAAGCACTTGCAAAGGAAAAGTGGTCCCACGCAACTAAAAACTTACAAAAACGCTCATCCATCAACGCGACGGGACTTAAGCGTTTTCCTAGTTAATAAACATACAAAACCAACAATCAAGTACCGGCATTCAAATATATTCGGCAGCACATGCAGTAACGGCAATCAGCTGTGTCTTACTGGGACTCGTCGCTTTATGTGTTGTGTTACACATTGAGATAAGCAATGCGGCGCTTGCGAGTTGCGACTGGACTCAGCGACCTTGGCACGATTGGGAGCGGGGGGAGGGGTAGGGTATCAATAGGCACTCTCTAGTTATGAACTTAGAGATTTGCTCGCAATATAAAACATAGCACTTGTTTTCTAAATTATTAATCAACTATTTTATTTCAAACCTTTTGTAACCAGTTTGCAATGATATGCTCTCGTACAACTCCCACGCCCGCACACAATAAAACACAATAAAATATGCACACACAAAATATTTTTGGTGGCCATGTTTACTCAGCAAGCCTAATATGAAGTGCATAATAATTTAATTGACATATTAGTTGTGACCCACAAAAGCCATAAGTAAGCATAACAAATCGTTATATTTCTAAATCAATGAGAATACAACTTCTAGCATAGTCATAAACAAAATACAAAGAAAGGTTTACGATATAAAAAATCTACATGACTATTGTTTCAATAACTCTTACTACAACTGCTGCTGTGGAAGTGCATGCTTATGTTAAAATGAATTGATTCAGCCCTTCAGTTACCAAATATCGATAATGTTATGTTTTCACCTTTCCCAAAGTATAACAGTGGGTCGCTCAAAACCCTATTATGCCCGGCCGCTTTTCACCGAATTGTCTACTATCGCTTGAACTTCGCGCAAGCACTCAAGGTTACATCGTAGTTCCGGTCAGCCGACCGAGTTGGGAAGAAACCCGCTCACGCCGCCATCTGACGTGATCACAAAATTTGACAACGGATGTTGCGAACGATTTTTCGAGGGAGTTACACGGCGGCACTAAAAGTTATACTAGTATTTCTCTGCCAATTTTGGTGATATCATTTAAAGGAAGTACTTGAATTCAAGCCGACAGTTCAGCGCATGCAATGAATAAAAAATATTCGATTTCACAACATTTAATGCAATTAGGTTGGTCCAAACACACCTTAATTCTAGTCGCATTTCAAAGAAAAACTAAAAAAATCACAACAACTAAACGGCAAAAGATAGACGAATAAGAAAACGCACATCACGTTTCGAAAAGAACACTTAACACGTGACAAAAATTGCAGTTCATTCCAATCAGCCATTTCACTTCAATATTACTATTAGTTTTAGCATTTAAAATACCGGGTCAGCCCCCAAAACATGCTAAATTTTTTTAAAATTTTTTTTCACTTCGGAAACAATTTAACTAATTGTTATTTATACAAAGGAAACAGTTAAAACATTATCAACTTCGCGATAGATTCCCCAAACTAATCATGTACATTATTAGAAAATACCAAAATGGCAATTGTTTGCCGTGAATAAAGAAAGATTCATAAAATTTCCTGACAAAAAACTAAGTGGATTCAAACCCACGTCCGTAATGTACCCGGTATAAGTACCGCCGTACCGACATATTATTGTCACGTTGAGAGGTTGATTAGCCCTTTGGTATAGATGTTATTTACCAAAGTAACTATGGTTTTGGGGAACGTAGCTGTTGTTGGTTACACAGGCTAATCTTCCCAACGGTGACCGAGACGATAGGTATAATTGGGGTGATTTCCAGGACATGTATTAAGAGGTTTAACATAAACAAGAACACTATTTCAACAAAAGAAGGAGCACATGTATTTAACAAGTCGATAACTTATCTTGACTATCAGCTGAGTGCATGCATCTTACCCGACTGAACGTGAGTTCGTGTCCCCCGACTTTACTGACATTATTGTATTGAAATCATTTGGCTTACTCTATTCCATTTGGACCCTGGTATGTCAGTGACAACGTCTCGATCCCGGACCCCTGGATGTCTTGCCCCTGGTCTCCTTTCTTCGCCACTTGGGTCGGCTGCCGCCTCTCGGTCTCGCCCTGACTCCTGGCACTCCTGTCTCGCCCTCTTGTTGTTCTTTCGTCAGTTCTCTCCGTCCGACTCCATTTAATACCCAACGTCATTACTGACCTTGTCGAAACACACATTCAACTCTTCCTCGAAGACAACTTGTGTGTTTGCTGGTCAGAATGTAACTCCCCGATCAGCTCGCACCTCGAACACATGGAAGCTTCTTCTAGGCTCTTCTTGACCTCCCCCCTCCAGGGCTCCAGTCTATACGTCTCAAGGGCCTAAGTCCGACCCACTTCCCCCTTCAAGGCTCCAAGTTGAGTTGTGCTCGAACCCCTCGTGTTATTGAAACCTTTGCATTCTTTTTTTTTTTAAAACAATAACTTTCATGTTCCCAATAAAATTATGTAATCGCCACTCTGCACATTCCAATTCATTGTTGTCATAATCCAACTTGTTTAAGAAGTGTGTCAATCAGTATAGTCAACAAAAGAACCCACATCACTTGGCATAAGAAACAGTCCATGTAATACCAGTAACAAGGATAGAAACTACCCCAACCAAACATGACAATATATTGTAAAATATGTTGCTGAAAGACTACATTAGATACCTAGCTACTGAATTTGAACAAAGTGTTGGATGTATAAATTGCTTTGTAAGTATTCATTTTATCATTAAATTGTGTACGTTCATTGCGTTAGTTACGAAGTACCATTTTATGTTTTATGTAATATGTACCATTTAATTAGGGCTATCATTTATTGGATAAATGTTCAAATCCATCTTCTGATGTAATAAAGCCCAGAGCCTTGACCCTCCCCCCGAAATCCCAGCTTAAATATTAAATTCAGCAAATCATCTTTTTTTTCGTGCAACTAAGCTCTAACATCTTCTAAAACACACAAATAATACGCAATTTCAAAAAAAAATTGCTCGTAAACTAATGTCCTGTAATTAATTTTAATGTTAATTCTTTGAAATTAGGTGTGGCTATCGTTTTTTTCAGTTTTTTCTTTACGTTCTTGCACAATTTGGTAATGATATTATACTAACAGTTCAGATGCAATCATCAACACTCGAGCGCGTACACTCACAGGTTGCGTATGCCGCGCTGACCTCTGAGTCAAAGTCTCGAACGAGGAAATAAAACAGATGGCCCGACAGTTGACACAGACATAACATATGGACACAAGGGGGAAAAATACGTCATTTGCGAGAATGTTTAGGATACTATTATAGCAAAACTCGACTACAACAATGAATCAAATTAATCGAAACTATAAGGAGAAGTCACAGGTTGTTCAGGTCGTAAACAAACTGAAACAATGCGAAAACATTGGTTGGGGTCAATTAGGCAGAAAACTTGTAATGACCGATTGACCGTTGTTTGTTCACAACTTCACATACAGATGTAACAGGTACTCGTAAGCTGCAGTCGCGCGTTTTATTTTCATATTCTAAGTAAATGGTAGAAACTTCAAACTTTCGACCTAATATTGCACATGTGTTTGCGCTAACCATCGTATCGCATTACACTCACACTGTGACGTATCCAAGGGGAGAGGGGATGAGGGTATGGGGTACAAAACCTATCCCTTTTGCAAAACAAAATGTGTAAAAATGCACTTTAACGTTTTAATGGAGAATATAGAATAACTGTTTTATCATAATACTAAAGGCAAATTGACATCTGATCGAAAGATGATTTTAGTAGATACAAAGTTGGTGATTGTGATGCTTTAGAACGCACATATTTTCATTAAAATATTCTTGAAAGACATCAGTTTTAGATTAAAAACAGGATTTTAGTAGATAAAAAGTTGGTGATGCTTTAAGGCTATTCGACCGCGTTTTTCTATTTTCCAATATATGCTACCAAGTCAAAATATAGTAAATGGCTTTGTAACCTGGCTCTATTAGAAAATCAAATTATTTTGGTACTTGTTCATTAACGGGACCTCTCCCCCCCCCCCCCCCGAAAAGAAAAGTAGGTTGTTAGGGGGGATGGGGGAGCTTGAAGTGCGTTGTTGGGGTCAGCTAGGCAGAGGCTCCGTCTAGCTGACTTCGGCAACGCACTTCATGCTTTCCCCCCACGGCGCTTCGTGCACCCCCTCAACTCCCCTAACCCACTTTTATTTTCGGGGGGGGTCCCTATAATGAACAAGTTAAACTTTAAAAAAAAAAATTTTGATCGGGCACACGGCAAATATCGCCTCTTTAAAATAAGTTCAAACTTCACATCGCCTGAGCACACCATTCATTTAATGTAGGTAGTTGTGTTTTTGTGACATTAATGGATTTTTCAACAATTGTTTTTCCTGCATTTTTTTTTCGTTTGGCGGTATTATGTATCGATTTGTACCACCAAACGAAAATTTTCGCAGGAAAAACATTTGTTCAAAAAAATATTTTTTCTGTCAGTCAGACTCTTGAAAACAAAAACACAAAGTACCTACGTTGAATGGTGTGCTTAGCAGTGGCGTAGCCAGTAGGGGGGCAGGGGGGGAGAATGCCCCCCCCCGCCCCCTTGTCCAGCCTCCTAACCACCTGCCAAGTCCCAAAAATACATATATGTGAAATAATAAATACGTAAATCCTTTGTGACACCTTCGTCCTTTGTCGCCTTTGTAGGTAGCCATGTGCCGTCTATGTTGATAAAACTAAAGACTAGACTAGCCATCTGATTTTAGACTAATATTAATTTTATTTTGTGTGCAGTGTTTTCACTCCCAAGCAGACTGTCGACCAATTTCAGTCAGGTAATCAATCTTCAATGCAATATTAGCTTCAAAATGTAACCCTTATTCATAATTAAAATTCGCCTGAAAACGTGTTTTAGGCCACCTATCAAGGGCCCACCTTTAAAAAAATCTCGCCTACGGCGAAATAGCCTCCGGCGGCTGGGGCTTTGCCCCAGACCCCGGTTTGCCCACCCAACCTAGTAGTCAACTTTAGTGTGACCCCCCCAGTCGGCGCCCCCTAAAAATTTCCTGCCCCCCCTAGACCCAAAACCTGGCTACGCCACTGGTGCTTAGGCGAAATGAAGTTTGAAAGTATTTTGAAGAAGCGATATTTGCCGTGTGCCGATAAGAAAAATTTGTAAAAATAGTCTTAATTTTCAAATAGAGCCATGTTTTAAAGACATTCACTTTATTTGGACTTGGTAGCATATTTGGGAAACGCGCCCTTTAAACACACCGATTTTCAGCAAATTAACCTTGAAAGAGAAAACTTTTGGACTAAAAAACATGATTTTAGTAGATAAAAAGTTGGTCATTGTTATGCTTTAAAATGCAGATTGTCACCAAAATGACCTGAAGGAGAAAAAAAATTACTGCGGGCAATTGCCCCCCGGACCCTTACTTAAACTTCGGTGCATCTATTAATTAATTGGTTAAACCCCCCCTTTAAGAATTCCTGGATACGCCACTGCACTCACCGATCTCTTTATACGCTTAGATTACACTCCGAAATTAAAGGGAATATTTCACTGAAATTTAATTTTTTTAAACCATTACATGTACTCATTTGAAATATTGTGATTAACTGTTCATATAATGTAATGTAATAATTACATATTTTTTTTTTTTCCAACAATGGACATTTACATCGATTAAATAGCGTTTTGGTAAAAATGCTAAGGATTCCACCATTTTATTTTTTTGGTGAAGTGAAAGGTATTTTAGATTAAAAATCAATACATCTTAACATTCACCAGAGGGATTTCATCATTTCCTTTTTGTTTGTTAATTATGATTTTTTCCTTTGCATTGTTGGAAAATGTATGTTTTTGTTACAAATCTATATTCCACATACTTTAATAAAAAAACTACAAATCTCATCAAAAAAGTATCTAGTGAATCTGTCAGAATACGGCTTATGAGCATATTAAAAAAGAAATTAACCTTTTATCTTAAAAATCTGTAGAAGAATCAGGGAAAAAAGTTAGTAAATGTGCTAGAATAAAAGTTCCTAGAAAATTGCATGTAAAGTTTATTTATGTTGTTTTTTTCCTGAATTTGAGTGTAACACTTGACTAAAGGTTCAGTTCATTTATTTTACATTAATTCACTGGTTCTTTATAAAATTTACTAAACTAGGAAGCTTCGCAAACGCTTTTCTAGGTGCGTTGTTGGATGAGCGTGATTGGTGCATTGAGCTGCAATGCGGTATGCACATTTTCTGTTGCTCTGTGAAAAAATCATAACAATCGAATAAAGCATGTGGGTGTTATAAGTCTGAGAAATGTTTTAAAAAACAAAACAAAAACGTAAAATTGCGATTAATATGAGTTCGATAACGCTCAAATTCCACAGGAATATATTAATTCATAAAATTAAGGTACTGTGGAAAACTCATAACAATCGGATAAAGCATGTAGGTGTTATAAGCCGAAAAAATTTAAAATATCGAAAAGAATCGTCAAATTGCGATTATCATGATAAATTATTTTACAATTTAGCTCAAATTTCACACGAATATATTAATTCATAAAATCAATGTTCTATAAAAAATCATAACAATCTCATAAAGCACGTAGGTGTTATAAGTCAGAAGAAATGTTAAAAATCGAAAAAAAATCGTAAAATTGTGATTATATGAGAAATAATTTTTCGATTGCGTCAAATTTCACACGAATATATTAATTTATAAAATTAAGGTTCTGTGAAAAAAAACATTAAATCGTATAAAGCATGTTAGGCTTGGCCAGTTTTGAAAAAATGTGTCTCTATCTCAATAGTGGTGTACCGGGGTGTTAAAAGCTGACACCAAAGTTATTCCTACTCAGAAGAATATCCTGCATACGAAAAACATTGTTGGCAATGTAAATTTTGGATATTTACTCCCCAAAATCCCCCAAAACCCCCCAAAAGTAACATTTTCCCCAATAATTTTTAATAATTCATAAATAGTGAAATAATTCTCCTAGAATGAACTTTAAAAAAATCAATTGGTAGAAAAAAGTATTTTCAAGAATTTGGCTAATTCAGATTTTCGGATTGTATCGAAATTACACAAGAAGTGGGCCCTCGAAACAGTTCAAACGCAAAGTTTTCAAGTTTTTGCTGAGCACTAAAGAAATGTTTCACTTCATTGCATGTAAACGGTAAAAGATTGAGATGAGACTTTTTCCACAAAACATAAAAAAACTACTCGTGGCCAGGGTGCAATCAATGTATTCAATATAGGTAGTTTAGATATTGTGTAATAACTGAAACAAGATCGCAAAGTGTAATAATCCGGGGGACGGCGGAGCCTAGCGCGCGGCCACGGAACCAATCACAGCGATCGTACGGAGCACGTGATCAGTGCGAGGCGCATGCATGCGACCGCCTGTGCTGTGGTTCGCGCCTCGCAGTTGTAGGCTTTGCATGTTCACGGCGAGTTTGACTGTACTAATGACAATACTGTTTTAATTATGGCACCATTATTATTTTTACGTCGAAAAACAGGGTGGGGTGGGCAGTCTCTTGGCCTATAGCGCTGTAAGAATTGACGGGGTGGTTTTAACATTTTCACAACTAATCTGCACTGTAAACATATTTTTATAGGCCTATATAATTATATACACTCATATGACACAAAAACACAGTGAACGATTACACATTAGCCTACGCCAGCGACCTGCATGTCGAAATTAGGCCTACATACCTCTTAATTTTAACAAATCTGAGGAATATTGCAAATATGTCATTGAAATGCTTCGAAATACGCGATTTTCCTATATGCACTTATTTCACAATCACACGCACATGCTACATTCATTATAATACACTATAGGTCTACTTGTGAGGTGTGACTCTCAAAATTAGGCAGTGTTATGGCTCGGCTTGGTCGGTTACTGCAAGAACAGCTCACGAGGAAGGAAAACAATTCACATCAACATCATTCACGATGGTACTGATACACGAATATACCGTGACCAGAGCCCGAGAATGAGCCGCAGTCATTCGCTTTGCACAACCTGATCTCACAGCTGTTAAGGACGAAGGACGAACGAGGGAATCCCCCCGCGCGATGACAGAGAGATTGTGGTAGAGTAATCTAAATATTTTTAATTTGAATATTGTTCAGACGACAGCGGAAATTATTCGTCTAGACTATAGTTTATAAAATGTTATATCGATTCACAGGACGCGTAATTGGATTAAAAAAGATTAACACAATATGATTGATTGTATCAACATAACAGTTCTTTTAGTGCGGTAATGCTGAAATTATTTATTGTAGCAGATAATGGGAAGTTTTATTTCTTGTGTTTACTGAAAATGATTTTGACCACTACCGTGTCGTATAAGTAATAAAAATAGCAAAACAGCTGCCCATAGAACCGCGCCAGACTATTATAGAATAGATGCCAACGACAATATATTTTAAAATTACCTTATATGTTTTATTACACAATTAGACAAAATAATAGATTATTACATAATTTTGGATTCGACGGCCTGATAATAATACCCATTATATTGTCCGTTCTATATCTATCAAGTAGATTTTACTCAAGTATTATAGATTGATTTCTTTATAGGCTAACAGACTATCCAGTTGGCAATGCAATGCATATTCTGCAACAATGTAAACCAAGAAGATATGAAAAATGTTACTATCAAAGGAAAATTAAAGGTTAGACAAGCTGCTCATGACATTGAATATTCTCCGATATTTGACACTACCAAAAATGTTCTGTCTGAGACAACCCATTGGTACCGAGTATGTTACTCTGATTTTACTAATATGACTTAACATTAATCGCCTCGTTTCAAAAAGTAAAGAAAGGAGCCGGTTGCTATCAGCCCCCCCCCCCCCACCGTTAAGCCCTCCACTTCTTCATCCTCAGGCAACCCAGTTAGTACGACATCAAACAATTCTGGGAGTTTGATGTATAGAAATAGCGGAGAGTCACTACTTTTTGACAAATCACTGCATGTTTTTCAGAAAAGATTTATAAATTAAAAACTTATCAATGTTGACACAAAATCTATGAGTGAGTATTTTAGAAGATGCAAAACACCACCGCTCGATTGGTGATCGATCACCTAAAGTGATAAGTGTATCGTGTATTTTCGTAGAGAAGTGCAGAAAAACAATATCCTTTCTTGCAACAATGACAGCACTAGCACTATGGTGTGATTAGTGAGCGAGCTACGATGTGACGGTAAATTTAATCATAGTATCTCACTGGAGTCGCTACCTTGAACTGTTAATTGAAGCAAAATGCCCCAAAGAAAATGCTACTATGCCAAGAAAATTTCTACCAAAAATTGTGCATGAGACCAAAGATTTGTAAATACGTGCATTCGTTCTTCTAAAGGTAGGAGTTAAAAAGATCGACATATTTATTTTGTGCCACAAAATACGAGCGTCGTTGAGTTTGATCGATTGGGTACCGCCGAAGATTATACATCTATTAACCAATCAAAACCTTTCGACGAAGAACTGATGTGCATGGTTCACGTTGTTACACTCGCATACGCGCAGATATATTATCGTTGGATAGTCGGTGGCCGGTGCTCCATCATTGGTATTCAGTGAAGAAGAAATTTTGAAGTGTATTCCGGAATCTCTAGATCTAGGGCGACGGTCGTCGCCCGGCAGTCAAGCGCATGCGACTGCTTAGGCGACACGAACTCCAGCCCTATATACAGCTACGAGAGTTGGGGGGTTTTCAGCTATCTGCACACGCCGCCCCAAAATAGTTACAATCTTGAAACTCGGTATATGACCTGGTATGTGGTCCATGACATACCAAAAAAAAAAAAATCAACCCGATCCGACAACTCGTTCTGTGTTAAAAAAGGCTCTCAACATCGTCAAATTCCTTTCGGCTGGCTGGTGGTTGGGTGGGTGGCTGGCTGGCTGGCTAGGAGTTCTCCGCGGAGATTAATTTAGCCTACAGAGAAAACGGTAAATCTTAGAACTATGAAACTTGGACCACACTTAGATGTACTTCAGACGCAGTGACATTTGCTTTCAAAACCAAAATCGGGTAACAGGGACCGGAGAAAATCAAAATTTGGATGATAATCAAAACGCGTAATTACCAAGGCGTGGTAATTTGTACAAACTTGAAATTAAACATGCTATTAACCATTATAAATATCTTGCGTCCAAAACACAAGGGGCTAAATTTGGGGATGACCATGGGCCCAAAAATGACAAAAACATATCTGAACTTTAAGAAATGAATCATTCAAAGAAAACGCTACAACTGAGATGTTTCAAACGTGGAATACATTTTGATATCTCTCATTCTTTATCACTTTTGAATATGGAAAGCAAAATTGGGTAACGGGTACCGGAGAAACTCAAAATTATCAAAAGTAGGTAATTCCGTACTCTTATTAATAATACGCTATACTGAGAAAACGGTTCATCTTAGAACTTTGAAACTTGGGCCACACTCAGATGTACATCATATAACAAAAACCGGGCAATTGGGACCGGGGAAAATCAAAATCAAAATCAAAACGCGTGATTACTCAGGCGTAGTAATTTGTACAAGCTTGAAATTAAACATGCTCTTAACCATTATAAATATCTTGCGCTTATGCTAGTGCGTTGGTCTTGTTGTTAGCGTATCTGCTTCCAATGCAGAAGGGCCAGGGTTCGATTCCCGCTAAAGTCAGAAGTTTTTTAACTTCTGATTTGGACTTAAGTCTATCAGTTCTTGTCTTAGGAGTTTGTAAACGGTGACTTTGGAGCCGTCCTAGCAAAATTAAAACGCGTATTTACTCAGGTGTAGTAATTTGTACAAGCTTGAAATTAAACATGCTCTTAACCATTATAAATATCTAGTGCTTATGCTAATGCGTTGGTCTTGTTGTTAGCGTCTCTGCTTCCAATACAGGAGGTCCAAGGTTCGATTCCCGCTAAAGGCATGTTTTTAAACTTCTGGTTTGGACTGAAGTTTATCAGTTCTTGGCTTAAGAATATGTAAACGGTGACTTTGGTGCCGTCCTAGCAACGAAGCACTTAATACATTCAAAGTTGTTCTGAATCGACTTTCTTGATTCTGGCGTTGATCCGCGGGTGTTCGCACTGTCCATACCACTGATTGCTATATTTCCTATTAAAAATATCGATCTTTGGTATGGTTATCGCTCACTCGTCGATTGCGTCGGGGCCTGCAGGGTTGGCTTGGTCGCTTTGATTTAAAGTCCCCCACTGAAAATCAGTTATATAACTGAGTGGGTAGACTCTAAATAAAAAATATTTATTTATTTATTTATTTATTTATTTAAGGGGTATCTTTGGGGGGACCGTGGGCCCAAAAATGTAAAAAAAAAACAATTTTGAACTTAACAAATTTAATCATTCACACCTTGATAGCGAACGAACAACAAAAAGATGTAATATCCAACCAAATACAAAAAATTTGTAAAAAAAGGGCAGCCAAGCTCTCCTTCAAAAGTCTTCGGCTGTGAATGCTGTAAGCTATAAGTTGAGCCAAGCTTTTTATTCTTTCTCCCTAGTTTCGCTTTGAAAATAAGTAAGATCATTTCGCCTGTTGACGAGCGCCAAGCCAACGATTTTTGTGGTAAAAAAGTAAAATTTTTAAACTCAAAATCATAAAAAAAAATGGCTTGGCCATTGAATTTGGTTCATGGCCAAGAATTTTATTTATGATTTCGAATTTAAAAATTTTACTTTTTTACCACAAAAATCGTTGGCTTGGCGCTCGTCAACAGGCGAAATGATCTAACTTATTTTCAAAGCGAAACTAGGGAGAAAGAATAAAAAGCTTGGCTCAACTTCTATATCTCACAGCATTCACAGCCGAAGACTTTTGAAGGAGAGCTTGGCTGCCGTTTTTTTTTACAAATTTTTGTATTTGGTTGGATAATAATATTCATCGAACTCTTGTTGGGCGGCTACTGAGAAAACACAGAGGAATTGATTGACAACTCAAAAATACTAAGCTTGTGTGTGCTGTTGTGATCAGAGTTATATGGTTTTAATTGTTAGTGATTTAGCTGACGTTCCAAACAATATGTAAAGGGAAATTATTTCGTGTTATTGCCTACTGCTAATATTGAAAATTATTTCATCAGATCACAAGCTTAAATTCCCTCTTATTACCATAACAACATAGTAACATAGTAACATTTGAAATACAAGTGCGAACTGATGCCATTGGTTCCTATTGGCTATTCAGCTGTAGACGCACAATCAACAGAGCGCATTCGTCGCAAAGTGACACGGCGTGACGCTGTGGGAGTGCGGTTTGATATTATTTGTAATATTGGCATTTTGGCACACTTCTTTGGAAAAACTTTATTGCATTCAACAGGTATCGAGCATACATGCATGGGAGTGTGAATTATTTTCGTTGAGTAGTTCTCGATACACAGCGTTGCACAGTAGTTGCATACACTTAAACTGGCATTATTTTAGTATTGCACCCCTGTTTTACACCCCAATAATAACTTTATTTGAATGTTTGAAGAAGCTTATTGCATTAAATAATCTTAGCTAAGTATATATTATGTATTTTGTTGTAGTTTTCATGTTAATATATTGTGGATTCTGTGATTTAATTACTTCTGGACGACCAAATCCAACCCTTAAGATTTAAGGGTATAAAAAGTGAAAATAGCGATTGCCAACAATGTTTTCTGGATTCAGAGTGTAAAAATCTATTCAAATCACTTTGTTGGCAGCTTTTAACACGTCGGGCCACAAAGTTCGAATTATTTAAAAACTGGCCTAGTCTATGTAGGTAAGTCGAATAATTTTTAAAAAATCGAAAAAAATAGTAAAATTGCGATTTTCATGAGCAATAAATTTTTGATTTGCTAAAAAAAACGTGGCATTTCTAAGTTTAGAGATTTTCGAAGGCCTTCAAAAAGTTTAATCGCAATTGGAGTGTCGATTTAGCCGGAATCGTGTTAACAGACACACAATAATACAAAGAGAAAGAAAAAAAAAAAATTTCCGGATTTTTTTTCTCCAGTGTAGTTAAATGGAATCTTCGTTTCGCTCGCTACGCTCATCCAAATAGTTATTGTACAGTAAGTAAGTTATTGTGTTGTACAGCCCTAGATACGGCCTAATATCAGTACCAGCAAGCCATTTTTTCTATGCAAAATAGCATGCAGCAAAAATTAATTTTATGCTTTTAGCATTATATCAGCATAACATGAATTATGAAGTCAATAAATGAATAGGAAGCTTCGCAAACGCTTTTTCAGGCGCGTTGATGGATTAGCTTTTTTTTTTTAAACGAAATAAAAGCGTTAATATGTGATTTTCATGAAAAATTTTTTGATTGCACTCAAATTCACACCAATATGTTAATAATAATAATAAAAAAAAAAATAATAATAATAATAATAATAATAATAATAATAATAAATAATAATAATAAAAAAAATAAATAATAATAATAAAATAATAATAAAATCAATAATAATAATAATAATAATAATAATAATAATAATTGATAATAATAATAATAAAAAAATAATAATGAACACACATGTTTTATCAGCATACACACAAGACGAACTATCATTTTGCAGACGTTCATGCGGCAATTTACTGTGCAGCTGTAGCAGTGGTTAGATACTTGGGCTTGAAGGTAAAATCTGCTACTTCTTCAAAGACAAAACAAGAGAAGAAAATTCCAAAACGGGATTAGCGACTTATTGGGAGAATCGATGAGTTTAGGAAAGATATCGGTAGATTGGAACAATTGCGAATCGGTAATCGATCTAAAAATGTGGTACTCTACTGCCAAAATATATTTGAAAGAATCAAGGTTCACACAAAGCATGAAACACTGAACAAATTCATTCACGAATATTTGGATACACTTTAAACAAAAGGAAGTGCTCTTGCTAAGAGATTAAAAAAGATATAGAGAATGTAGCATTACAAAAGAACAAAACCGAATGTTAAAAGAAAAAGGAAAAAACAGTTTTACCAAAAAACTATCTAGTACCGAAGAAAAAACAGGAAATGGAACACCAACTAAGACGGAGATAGAAAAGTTTTGGGGAGGAATATGGGGTAACCGGTAGCACACAACCAGGATCCCACAATGGTTTCAAGACGAAAGAGCTAGGATGAGCGATGTTAATGAGATGAGATTCGAAGGTATAAACTTTTGATGAATTAAAGTCGACAATCTTTGTACACATAGCTGGAAAGCACCAGGTAATGATAATATTCAAAAAATTTTGGTATAAGAAATTCAATACTACTCACAATCAAATTAGAAAATGTCTCAACGATTTTTATAAATGGAGTTAAAGAAATACCCGAATTCTTAACTGAAGGAGTAACCTTTCTCAAACGAAAGATAATGACACGCAAAATCCAAGAAAAATATCGGCCAATTACATGTCTACCAAATATATATAAAATATTGACTTCATGCATAACAAATAAAGATATAAGCATTGCGAAGAATACAATACATGGCCGAGGAACAAAAAGGATGCTGTAAGAACCGCAGGGATGTAAAGAACAACTCATAACGACTCTACTGTAATAAAACCAGGCACACAATAATAAAGGAATATTCACGTAAACTACACGACTACAAGAAAAGTTATGACTCAACACCACACACATAACTTATTCAGATTTAACAATTATATAAAATCAACCCAGTAATTGAAAACTTTTTGAAGGACAGTAATAAAGGGACATGGAGAACAACACTAAAACTAAATATGAAAAAACCAGCAGATAACTACAGATCCAATCCAAATTAAACGTGGCATTTTCCAAGGTGACTCATTTAGCGCATATGGTTTTGTCTGTCATTAATCCCACTGTCGCATTGCTTAACGAATAACATACGGATTAAAATTTAAGGACAATAATATGGTATGTCACACAATTTTTCACCTATTCTTCATGGATGATCTAAAGTTATATGCATCAAATTATGTTCAACTAAACAGTTTAATCAATAATACATTTGAATTTAGTCACGATATCTGCATGGAGTTTGGAGTGGGACAAGTGTAAGACGCTACGTATCGAAAAGGGTAGGTAACGCAGGCAGAAGAGTTCCAGTTTAGATGATGGAAATAGGATTGGAGTAAGGATGATAACGAAGTATACAAATATTTAGGATTCTCACAAGCTGCCAGAATTGAACATAAAGTAACGAAAGAAAAATTGATAGATACATACAAGAAGCGACTAAAATCTATCCTCAAGACGCAACTAAACGGAAAAAAGAAAGATCACAGCAAAAAAAAATTTATGCTATAACAGTACTGACATATTCATTTGGAATTATTAAATGGACGCAGACAGACATCCACGCGCTGGAAATATTAACTCGTACCACCCCTTACAAACACAGAATGCATCATCCTAAATCAGCAATAGAGAGATTGACAACTTCCAAGAGAAAAAGGGAGGACGAGGCCTAATTGTTTGAACAACTTATATTATAAAAACTAGACATTTTAAGAAAATTTTTTTACAAAGAGCAACCAATCAACACTGCATAGGGCTGTGGTGCTAGCTGACAAATCATTAACTCCACTCAATCTAGCAACAAAAATGTCAATCTACAAAAACTGACGCTTCAAAAGAGTTACGTCTTTAGAAAAGACCCTACACAAGGGGACATTATGATGAACTACATAAAGGTCACGAAGATATTTAAAGCATCAAATAAGTGGTTAAACAACGGGGAAATATTGGAAAAAAACAGAAGGTTTATGCTGGATATTCAAGACATAGTGATTGCAACGAAAAAATTATAAAAAATACATTATACAAGATGCGACAGTAAACGATCAATGTAGAAAATGTAATGTAAGGGGTGAAAAAATCGAACACATCATATCCGGGTGCCAGTCACTATGTCAAACGGTTTTACCTCTACAGACAAACCAAGTAGCTAACATTTTTCACCAAAAATAGCAATCAAGTACAACCTCATTGATCACACACACCTTACTACAAATACAAACCGGAGAAAGTACTAGATAGAAAAAGATTTCAAATTATATTACGACCGCCACAGTTAAACAGACCAAACTATACATCAAAAACTGACCGGATATACTTATAATTGACAAGAAGAAACAAGAAATACCCTTATTGACGTTGCTGTCCAATGTGCCAAAAACGTCGAGACTACAGGAAGAAAAAAATTGACAAGTATAGTGAACTTGAAATTTGAGATCAAGAAGATGTGGAAACAGAAAAAGGTAAATACAATCCCATACGTGATATCGGCTAATGGATAATACCGAAGAAGCTACATAAAAGCATTAAACAACTAGATCTTCCACCCAATGCTTACATCGAGAATCAAAAGGCAGTAATACTCAACAGTGTAGAATAATTCGTAAATTTCTAAACCAGAAGTTACTTCGAGATTCCGAAACAGTTCCATCCTGACATGGTTTTCGTGGTTTCCCATAGTCCGAAGAGCAAATGCTAGGATGGCGACAAGAAATGGGCCACGACCGTACACAGCAGAAAGAAAACATCATCTTCAAACTATATTTTAAATGACTTATTTTAGTTAGATTTAAAGGGACAAAGTAATAATGTAGGTATGTAATATAGATACACATGGAAGTACTTGACGTAAGTACCGTACAACATGTAAGCTCCGGTTTTGACCGAGTTTGTATGAAATACATCCAATAAAATAATAATAATAATAAAAATAATAACAATAATAATAATAATAATAATAATAATAATAATAATAATAATAATAATAATAATAATAAAATAGGAAGAAGAAGAAGAAGAAGAAGAAGAAGAAGAAATCGGCCACGCCCGTACACAGCAGAAAAAAAACAATCATCTAAAAAACAATATTATAAATGGACGTATTTAGTTAGATTTAAGACAAAGTAATGATGTATGTAATAGGTACACATGGAAGTACTTGACGTAAGTCCGTACAACATGTTAGCTCCAGTTTTAACCGAGTTTGTATGAAATACATCCAATAAAATAATAAAAATAAAAATTTAATTATTTTTAATTCATAGCAGTTGTCGAAAAATTTTGCCCCAACTGGGGTGAATCAAAAAACTATGCCCTTAAAGCGGGCTTATGCTTAAAAAACCATATATTAATAGTAATAATAATAATAATAATAATAATACGAATAATAAGAATAATAATTGATGAATCATTGAGAAAAGTGTTTTTAAATTTCTTTTTTAGTGCATTGACTTTATAAACAATAACAAATAATATGTGACTTTGACAGATAGTAGAATAATTTATCTAGAACAAGAAAAGTAGGGAATAACAGACAATGGACGTTTCTGCGGTGAATTTACTTTAGACCACCAAAACTGGGGAAAAAGAGGAGCGCATCAAATGGACAGAAGATATGAACATGTGTGTGATGCGTAGCTTTTATAGGGTAACGTTATTAGAGACTGTTTAATAGGTTATCGAAAGAGCTCCATAGAGAGTTTATACGTGAATATCCATTGTTAGAAAATAAGTGCGCAGAGAATAGCCGACCAAAAAAGAATTTTAGTTAAAAATAAAATGTTACCAGTTAAACCTATTAACTAGAATAAGACGCGAAGTGAAAGACGAATACAAGACATCAAGATGATAACGGCGCTACATCGACAGAGGACAGCGAAGAAGAAGACCAAATTTTATACCAGAACTACTTGAAATTCCAGAATTACCTGTAATGCCATACCTGCTACAACTTCCAGATTACGTTATACCAGAAATTCCAGACCCAAACCCGAACGTCCAGACATACCAGAACGTCCAGACCCACCAGAACGTCCGGACCTACCAGAAAAAACAGACCTACCAGAACGTCCAGAACCACTAGAATGCCAAACCATTCAAGAAGATCAAGACACCCAGAACGACTAGACGATCAAACACAAGAGGGAGATATGAATAACGCATTAGAAATACACCGACATTATCCATCCAAAGAAAAATCCTAGCTTAGCATTTGCAACAGCCATGTCAGAGTTTGCGCTCGTAGGACCAAACAAAAAGACCATACATACCAAACCCCAAGCATTCAAAGGAAATGAAAACAGCGGTACACATAATGAACACACATATTTTATCAGCATACACACAAGACGAACATCATTTGCGAGTTCATGCGGCAATTACTGTGCAGCTGTAGCAGTGATTAGATACTTGGGTTTTAAAGGTAAAATCTGCTACCTCTTTTAAAAAAAAAACAAGAGAGAAAATTCCGAATGGGAAAAAGCGACTAATTGGGGGAATCGATGAGTTAGAAAAGAAATCGGTAGATTGGAACAATTGCGAATGGGTAATCGATCTAAAAATGTGGTACTTTTACTGCCAAAATATTTGAAAGAATCAAGGTTCACACAAAACATGAAACACTTAACAAATTCTTTCACGAATATTTGGATACACTTAAAACAAAAAGTAAGTGCTCTTGCTAAGAGATTAAAAAGATATAGAGAATGTAGCAAATTTGAAAAGAACAAAACCGAATGTTCAAAGAAAAGGAAAAACAGTTTTACAAAAAAATATCTAGTACCGAAGAAATAACAGGGAAATGGAACACCAACTAAGACGGAGATAAAAGAGTTTGGGGAGGAATATGGGGGAACCCGGTAAACACACAACCAGGATGCACAATGGATTCAAGACGAAAGAGTAGGGTGAGCGAGTTAATGAGATGAGATTCGAAAAGGGAAAAACTGTTGATGAATTAAAGGCGACAATCAGTGAACACATAGCTGGAAAGCACCAGGTAATGATAATATTCAAAATTTTGGTATAAGAAATTCAATATACTAACAATCAAACTAGAAAATGTCTCAACGAGTTTATAAATGGAGTTAAAGAAATACCCGAATTCCTTACTGAATGAGTAACCTTCTCAAACCGAAAGATAAGACACGAAGAAACCAAGTAAATATCGGCCCCAAATTTCATGTCTACCAAATATATATAAAATATTGACTTTATGCATAACAAATAAAGTATATAAGCATTGCGAAGAATACAATATCATGGCCGAGGAACAAAAAGGATGCAGTAAGAACTCGCAGGGATGTAAAGAACAATCATTATCGACTCACTGTAATGAACCAGGCACACAATAAGAAAAGGAATATTCACGTAAAAATACATTGACTACAAGAAAGCTTATGACTCACACCGCACACATGGCTTATTCAGATTTTACAAATATATAAAATCAACCCAGTAATTGTAAACTTTTTGAAGGGCAGTAATGAAGACATGGAGAACAACACTAAAACTAAATATGAAAAACCAGCAGATAACTACAGATCCAATCCAAACTAAACTGGCATTTTCCAAGGTGATCATTTAGCGCATTATGGGTTTTTTCTGTCACTAAACCACTGTCGCATATGCTTAACGAATCAACATACGGATTTAAAATTAAGGACAATAATATGGTATGTCACAAAATTTTTCACCTATTTCATGGATGATCTAAAGTTATATGCATCAAATTTTGTTCAACTTAAAAAAGTTTAATCAATACTACATTTGAATTTAGTCAAGATATCTGTATGGAGTTTGGAGAGACAAGTGTAAGACGTACATATCGAAAAGGGTAAGGTTACGCAGGCAGAAGAGTTCCCGCTAGATGATGGAAAAAGGATTGGAGTAATGGATGATAACGAAGTATACAAATATTTAGGATTCTCACAAGCTGCCAGAATTGAACATAAAGTAACGAAAGAAAAATTGATAGATACATACAAGAAGCGACTAAAATCTATCCTCAAGACGCAACTAAACGGTAAAGCAAAATCACAGCAATAAATACATATGCTATACACAGTACTGAATATTCATTCGGAATCATTAAATGGACACCCGACAAAACATCCACGCGCTGGAAATATAACTCGTAAATACACTTACTAAACACAGAATGCATCATCCTAAATCAGCAATAGAGAGATTGACAATTCCAAGAGAAACAAAGAGGACGAGGCTAATTGATCTGAACAACTTATATTATAAAAAAACTAGACATTTTAAGAAAATATTTTTTTACAAAGAGCAACAATCAACCCTGCATAGGGCTGTGGTGCTAGCTGACAAATCATTAACTCCACTCAATCTAGCCAACGAAAATGTCAATCTACAAGGGAAAAATCATAACTGACGCTTTAAAAGAGTACGTCTCTCAGAAAAGACCCTACACAAGAGACATTATGATGAACTACATAAAGGTCACGTAGATATTAAAGCATCAAATAGGTGGTTAAACAACGGTGAACTATTGGAGAAACAGAAGGTTTTTTGCTGGGTATTAAGACAGAGTGATTGCAACGAAAAATTATAAAAAAAAACATATACAAGATGCGACAGGAAACGATCAATGTAGAAAATGTAGTGTAAGGGTGGAAACAATCGGACACATCATATCGGGTTTCCAGTCACTATTTCAAACTATTCCATAACTATTCAAGCAAAGATTTCAAATTATATTACGACCCCCCACAGTTATAACAGACCAAATATACATCACAACTGACCGGATATACTTATAATGACAAGAAGAAAACAAGAAACTACCCTTATTGACGTTGCTGTCCCAATGTGCCATAACGTCGAGGATACATGGAAGAAAAAAATTGACAATATAGTGAACTTGCAATTGAGATCAAGAAGATGTGGAAACAGAAAAAGGTAAATACAATCCCATACGTGATATCGGCTAATGGCATCATGCCGAAGAAGCTACATGAAAGCATTAAACAACTAGATCTTCCACCAATGTTTACATCGAGACTCAAAAGGCAGTAATACTCAACACATGTAGAATAGTTCGTAAATTTCTAACTAAGAATGATACTTCGAGATTCCGAGACAGCTTTCATCCTGACAGGGTTTTTCGTGGTTTCCCATAGTCCGAAGAGCAAATGCTAGGATGGCGACGAGAAATCGGCCACGACGTACGCAGCAGAAAGAAAACATCATGTACAATTTTGTAAATGACTTATTTTAGTTAGAGTTAAGACAAAGTAATAAGTAGGTATGTAATATAGATACACATGGAAGTACTTGACGTAAGTCCGTACAACATGTTAGCTCCGGTTTTGACCGAGTTTGTATGAAATACATCCAATAAAAAAAAATAATAATAATAATAATAATAATAATAATAATAATAATAATAATAATAATAATAATAATAATAATAATAATAATAATAATAATAATATTTTTCTGTGAAAAAATATTACAATGGACAAAACATGTAGGTGTAATAAGTCGATGAAATGTTTTAAATTCGAAAAAATCGTAAAAATTGTGATTTTCATAGAAATAAGTTTCGATTGCGCTCAAATTTCACACGAATATACGAATATATTAATTCGTAAAATTTAGGTTCTGTGAAAAATTCATTACAACGGATAAAGCATGTAGGTGTTTTAAGTCGAAGAAAGGTTTAAAAATCGGGAAAAAACGTAAAACTGAGATTTTTTTTAGAAATAATGTTTTGATTGCGCTAAAAAAATGTCAGTTCTAAGTTCAGATATTTTGAAGGCCTCCAGAAAATGTCATCGCAATTAGAGTATCGGTTTAGCCGGAATCGTGTTAACAGTAAGACAAAAATATTGATAATAAAAAAAATCTGGATTTTTTTTCTACGTTGTCGTGAAATGGAATCTTTGCTTCGCTCGCTACGCTCATCCAAAAAGTAAACTTAAATAAATAATTTAAAAGATAATTTTGCAAAATTGTTGTTTTTTAAGTTTTTTTCAGTGAAATATCCTCTTAAAATAACAATGAAAAAATGTAATTTTTATTATTATATTATGCTTTATTGAAATACAGTGATTGTAATGTTATGGCAATACCAAATTTATACATATGAATTGGTAGGTAAATACCCATGAAATAACCGTTTTATTTATTACTGTATTAATACTTTCTAACGCGTTATAGAAATACCGTTATTTTTACACGGCAAAACCAATTTGTATTTGCTTTGTATTTGAAATTTTGAAATTTTAAATACTATTTAAAACTGTATAAAAATATTTTTTAAACGTAATAGAGATACGGTTTTTATATTTTTTTTTGCGAACTGTTTTTCATACGTAATATTTTGGTAATTCATAACCATAACATTAAAATGCAAATCCATACCGTAATAAACGTTTTTATAATGTATGTGTGTCATAGGGAAAGAGGATCGGAAGTAACGTCTACACTCTGGCAGATATTAAAACTTGGGGAAGGTTCTTGCAAGATACAACGTTGACAAACTTAAGCTATTCATATCTGCCCCTTCATTGACCCTGTCGACTTCCGAGAAAGACTTCTCAGCCCATTATTACACGGGAAGACGACACGACACGACGCAGCACATTGTTCCTTACTACTTACGCAGCGCAGACTCAGGACAGTTAAAAGACATCTTGCATCGAATGCAGCATGTCACGCTCCAAATAGCAACCCGACAGATTCACGATGGACCCTGTCGTATCCACTGGCGTAATGCTCGGCCGCATGGGGGTGGCAAAAAATCGAATAACTGCGGTCGACGCAGAGCACGGGCACGGGCGCGGGCGGCGAAGACGAAGGTGAAGTTACTTCGAGAAAAAGGGGCAGCTCAGGTGTCTCCTCTGGAGGAAGTAAGAGGTGGGGCGAGTCTGGGTGCTGAAGTTGTAGTGAGGTTCGACTACGACGAGGACCTACTGGAGCGCCCTAACCCAGGGCCGAACGGTCCCCAGGACACCGTCACCAGGGTGGGATCTGAACCCGCGGACTCCGGAGGACGCGACGACAGTGCTGCCGGCCGAGGCTGATCTATCCGACGACCCACGGTCCCAGGCGCAGGATGACTGTCTACACATCGACCTTGACGCCGACTTCGAACTGCCGGACGTCTGGGGTAGTGCCGAGTAAGATGGATCGTGTGTGTGTTGCGTTTTTTTATTCAAGTTTCAATTTATTTTATTCATTGTGCGTGCAATAGTCGTTTTGGCGGGTGCTTTGGTGTTATCCAAACTCCGCTAGTGCAATTCACCTTCACAACTTCTGACAGTCGTGTTTCCTTGATACTGTGTTCATAATTGTGTTTATTTCCAGATTTCATTATTGAAAGACTATTCATTGACTGAATATTATACCCAATTGAATTGTTTGTCGTACTTGTGATGCATTTTTCTTTTATTGTATTAAATTGTTAATTTTTTGGCATTTGCTGTGTTTTCTTGTATTTGTAGTTATGTTTTTTGGGGTTTGGGGTTTCACCAGTGGTTAATTTCTAAATTTCTAAAGGGCACCGGGAGGGCGAGGTCGTGGGTTTAGGGTACCATATTTCAAAGTGAAGTTTGCTGGACATGCGATTTCAGGCAAAACCAGCAGGGGGGTTTGGGGGGGAGCCCCCTAACCACAGCGCAGCAGGTGAAAATTTTAAACCAAGGTTTTTAGAGTGCTTTCTGAGCGTTTCAGAAAAAACCGGGACTGAATCCAATACCAAAATACTATCGTTGTGTAGTGCAAAAACCAGAAAACCTTTTTCAAAAAAAGAAGTGGGCGGACGCGTCCACCCACGAAAAAAGAGTGGGCGGACGAGTCCGCCCGCGTCCGCCCCGAAATTAACTACTGGGTTCACGTTTTTTACGGGGTGGGGGAATGATGTAAGGGTATTTATGCATCATAAAAACAAAGGTTATTGTATGCATACTAAAGGGTATGCTAATTTAGTATACTATATGATTTATGATATGTGTCAAATGTGGAAATCGTATATTATTTTATAAAGGTATTAATATGGTTCACACTTGAATGTCAAGTGATGACCAGTTTGTACTTAGAGCCAGGTCTGGAAGTAGGCGGAGCGTGTGCCATTATAAGTGCAGCCAGAGCGCGAGCGAGCTATCTTGGAAATAGGGCAAGGTAGACAGCTGGGCCTGGATTCCCAAAAACGCCTAATGTCCTAACTAAGACACTGCTAGGACATCTTAACTAAGACGTTCCTAAGACGTCCTAGCTAAGTCACGCCCTATTCCCAAAGGTGCCTAAGAAAATCTCAGACGTGTCCTAAATATTAAGACAAAGTAGCATTACGTCATAGATGACGTCATCAATATAGACATTTTGGACCAATAAGGAGCAGGTTATAAAAAGCGCGCGAAATTTGAATTTTCTACTGTAGTCGAGTTTGTGCCTATATACTGAGGGCATTTAGCAGAAGAATAGTGCAAAATGTGATACTATTTTACCTTAGGTAGAGAAATCGGAAATTTTCCGCTCTTTCATTTAAAGAACATCCAAAAAAAATATTTAATGGTAACTTTGAGCGGCAGGGCTGCCCAAAGTTAAAAAAAAATTGTAGAATAAGTAGAAGAAAGGTGTGAAACGGGACTAGGAAAATTGGAATATTTCCGCTCTTACACAAAAATATAATTCTACAAAATCGGGTGGTAGTTTTTAGTCCCAGGGGTAACCAAAGTGGGGAAAGTCAAAAATATACAGATTACCTGATTAATGGTGCAATTAGGACTACACTAATAGGAAATTTTCTATTTCTCGTCAAAACACAATTTAAAAAACTCAGACAGTTACTTTGGGCCCAGGGCTATCCAAAGTGGGAAGAGAAAACTTATCTGACTTCGGATAACTCGGGGGGTGCCCAAAATTACCGTCCGATCAAATTCTGTTTGTGCAAGAGCGGAAAATTCAGCTTGTACTAGTACAGAATATTTACAATCCTCAAAATTTGGAAATTTTAATCACCCCTGACAGCCCACGCCCCAAAGTTACTTTCAGATTTCTTTTGAATGTTGTTTTTATGAAAGAAAGGAAAAAATCCTTTTCAGAATTTCAGTGTTCCTTTGTAGTAAATAGTAATATGTTGTTTTTTCACACTTTCGACAACCCTGGGGCCCTAGTTACAATCAATTTATTTGAGGATAGTCATGAAAGTGCGGACAATGTTATATTTTTATTAACCAAAGAAAAATTGGTACCGAACAGTCCTCACTAATACTATAAATATTGCATTCCAGTTACCATGCATAAATTTTGACATGATGACAAATAATAATGATAGTTAAATACCCTCGAGTAGGCAAGCGATATGTCATCCTAATAAAATAACACCTTAACCACCCCTTAAAATAGGAATACGGAGTGGCTGATTATGTCTATAAATTTTCTGATTATTCAAATTAAAAATTAAAAATATTTTTGTACATATTTTAGTTCAATCAACCTACGTTCTTACCACAATCACTCCCCCCCCCCAAACCACCACCACCACACATTATTGTGTGCGTGTGGGTTGTAGAGGGGGGGGGGCACATCAACAAACTTGCCAAAATATAATTTTCTAATGTTAATTATACTAATACAATAATAAGGAATACACAAATATATTCTTGTTATTGTTTAATGTATTTTGACATTTTATGCAATACTCCTCCCCCTTCATTAATTTTTTTTGTAGGGAGGGGGGGCTATATTGACCATACATATCAGTTTTTCTCACTCTAGAGAACTCACTCTCGAAGAGGTTAACATGGGAATTGGTATTAGTTCGTATTATCTACATTATGATTACTTATTAAACGAAACCGAAATTATATTTCAAAATGTTTTGATCCTATTAACCAAATGACCATTCTACAACCACTTATTCCACCACCACCAACAGTTACTAGTTACTAGTAGTGGCCAGCACTAAATAGTGAGTTACCAATATTAAATTTGTCAGGAGATAGAGTATAATTAATAGTTTACTGGGTGATATTTGATATAACACCCATGCTCTCTTCAATACATTAATGATTCAAATAACTCATTGAAATAATGTTCTTACAATTGTATGTTATGGTCCAATCAACCTACTGTCTCTTTACAACCCCCACCCCTTATATGTTGCATTTTAATTTTACTAGAAGTAATCGGCACTAACCAGTGACTTACCAGCATGTTACCAAAGTTCAACACCTTTCACCTACCTTTAAGCACATAAACACTATTTATTTGAACACTTTTGTGTCATGAGTGAAACGAAAATCATAATGTTAAGAAAATAGCCCTTAATATGGCGTTATGTACAATTTGTATTGGGTAGTGGGTTACACAAAACTGTAACATATTCAACAGTAGGGACTACACAATTTATAAATAATGTTTACTACATGTAGAGCATGTACTTAGAAACTGGTTTCTAGTTTCAAATAATATTTTAAAATTTACTTTTATAAACATTTTAATCATAATAATTATCAAACATTAATTGAACTGTAGCAATCTACAGCAGGCCAATATTGTCTTAACTAGGTATTTGAGTTGATATTCATTTAAATTCATAATTTTATATTTATTTTATATTGTTCTATATTCATTTTATATTCATCATTATTCATTTTTATATTCGGTTCTGACTACAATTATTAAAATTGTAAAGTAAAATTGTAAATTTGTTGGTTAGTAGGCTCTGTTTGATATTAAATAGTAATGTCTTTCATTGTTAATTTTCTCATGCTACCTCTGAAATTTTTGCAGATTAAAATTAAATTTCAAATTAATTTACTGTAGCAAACAACAATATAGGTAATTTAAATTTCAAAAAATAAATTGGGTAGGCCTATAGGGTGAAATTATTTGTACACTTAGGGGCCTACTGTAGGGTATCAACTAGCTACCATCAGAAACATTTTCTTACAATATTAAAAAATATTTTAAAAAAACATACCCAGTAATTTGTATACTAATTTTTTCAATGATCCTTTTCCAAATTCTATCAAGGAGGTAGGTAGGCTTAAGCAAAAACTAGCTTAAATTGATGGAAATGCATAAAAACATGAAGGTATGCATACTCATTTATGAATGATATGTTTACTTTAGTCCCAACCTGTAGACAAACACATCACCAATTTGATGAAAAATTTCAATCTTTTAACCAAATTTTACAATTGGTGGATAGCATAGGACGGTACTACCGGTATGTACTTGGTACTATCTTGTTAAAGGAAATTGTTATTAGACATGTGTCACTAGTCTACCAAAAATAACCCATTGAAGAATTATGACAATATGCCTAAATAGTGTTTCAAAAATACAAAGCGGAAACAATTTATTTTACTTTTTTAATACAAATTTACACTTTAGAGTACCGGTAGTTAGCTTACAGTGCTTACCAGTCCTACTATATCCACTAACTTCAAATTAGTTGACAATGATTTTAGAAAAAGAATAAGAATAATTTGCTTAGCCCTATTTTGTTCTGTCTTTGTCATAGTATGGTGTAACTGTAAAATATTAGTGTGTGGAATTGCATTGGAAATGGGTTTCATTTTAGTTGTAGGCCTAGTCATGTTGGTTTGTTTGGTAGTTATTTTTGGGCAAACATTGTTAGAATCTACAAATGTGCTTATCTTAACATGCTGACTATAAATAACCAATCAAATTATTCAATTTTAAGCAAATATTTTAGATATACCTGCCTATATTACAGAGAACACAACCCTTATAATTATAAATGTTAAAATATGTCATGTAGGAGCAATATTTTACAAGGTAAAATAATGTGTTTAATCTGGATCAAGATGAAAGGATCAGTGGCTGGACCTCTGGGCTCCTCCAGCTCCCAGCTCCAGTCCCAGAGACTGTCCAATGAACCTCTTCACTTCTGTTAAAATTTACTACTTGTCCACATTAAGAGGGATCTTAATATTATCTTTATTTTACCATAGAGATTAATACCAACCTATTAATCTCTATGATTATACAAAATTATCCTGCTATTATATTCTACCATACCTACAAGAACCAATCATTGATATTCACTAAATATGGCAGAATGTAAAATTGTTCATGCAATTAAATAATTACTAGGCCTAGATCTTGTTAGAAATAAATAAAAGGATGCAGTTTACCTAGAGCCTACTGCTGCCAGTAGGTTTCACCGCTCATAGTCATAGAAGTAGGGCCTACTGACTTAAATTGATTGAAACTAAATAGGCCTACCTACACTGAGATACAACAAGCTATTCGTATGCGCTTAATCTTGTCACTCGGTTAGCAGCAGCCGCGAATGATCAATATACGAAAGATCGCTTTGCGGTTTGTAATGAATTAATGAGTTAAAACTTATAAAATGTACTCTTTATGAAGTAGGCATCATAGGCCTACTTAAAAGCCTAAGCCTAGACATAGCTGTAGGTGAAGCCTAGAGCTCAGGTTAGGGCAGTTGTTAGCCATAAGCCAAGTCATAGGGCTAGGCCTAGGGACAAGTCTATCGTTGCAGCCGTTTGGCCAAGACGACAGTTAGGCCTAGGCTTAGCTAGCCCAGAGGCCTATTAGCAAACCTATGTAGGCCTACAGCCAGTAGGCTACCTGTAGGGCCTATAGTAGGCTAGGCCTACCTAAAGTTACAGCTTAGGGCCTAGGCTAGGCCTAGACCTTTAGATTGGATTAGGTTTGGCCTATAGCCTCTCTGCATTTCATTTCAATTAGTGATTTACTGTAAGGGCCTCATGTACTATATTTTTCTAATAAAAAATAGGATTGTAGGTGTAGGCTACTTGGGCTAGGCCTAGCCCTAGGCCTTTAGCCTACAGGTAAGAGAAGAGGTCGCAACTCTTGCAAGCCAATGCTCTAGGCCTAGGCTAGCCTAGCCTCCTAGGCCCTAGTCTTTTTAGGTCTCGAGGGCGTATACGCAATATGAATAACGTACAGGGATTAGTTCTCTACCGTTTGCATTGATTTATAATTGCAAATCTTACCACAACAACGTTATAAAAGCAAAGAAAACGTAAGCGTAGGGCTAGGAGGGCATACTCCAACGTCAAATTTTAGGTTAGATTACCTTTATTGTTAAAACAAAATGTTGCATTACATGATTGTTTTTACTTTTATTTGCAAATTTTTCTGCATCCCAAAAAATAGCACTCTAATTGAAATCTGCTCACAGAAACATATTTAATTGTGACTTTTACATTCGAGGTGGTACAGCCAGCTTCCGTGGTCGCCGCCATTGCTCACTAGGACATCGCTAAGACGCGCGCAGGGCTGACCTATCTTTTGCACGTCTCAGGAGTGTCCTAGCGCTAGGCACTTTCGAGAATACGGGCTAAGATTTTTGAGAATACCGATCCGCGTCCTAAGTAGCTAGAATGACTTAAGAGTGTCCTAGTTAAGACACGTCTTAGTTAGGCGTTTTGAAGAATCCAGGCCCAGGTATTTGTACACACCATGACCAACAAGACAAAAAAACACTTTTGTAATCGTGATTACTTAAAATCATTATTTCGCCTAAATACTGACTCAGTGGGACGAACTACTTTTTCACAGCTTATAAATGTTGATTATGTGATAACATATCACGATAACATGATCAAAATACGGCTGACCATCTATGTACATACATCTATGTAGTCGAATCGTCAGAGAGGCAGTGGAAATTGAGAAACGCCCACTCAATCTTAACAAACGAGACGATGGCAAGCGTTTGGCTCAATCGTGGAAGCCTGCTTTGATTGAGAGGTTAGTCAAAGAAAGCGGTTATAGCGGCTGATAGAGTGCCTGCAGTTCTAGACGAACGTGGGGACGGTCCGGACGGATCCAGCCATATTGTCTAGAAATTTAGAATCCAGAAGAATGACTAGAAGTCATACTGCAGCTCTTGATTAATAGGGCTAGAAGTGATTGGCAGACAATAAAACTAGGAAAACGCTTAAGTCCCGCCGCGTTGTTGGATGAGCGTAATTGGTGCATTGACCTGCCATGTGTTATGCAGATTTTCTGTTGTTTGGTGAAAAAAATTATTACTAAGTCGATTTTTTTTAAAATTAAATTAAATTAAATAAATTAAAAATTAACTTTATTCTTTTATTTTTCTTAATCGTAATTTTAAAAAAAAGAAAAAACTCGTAAAATTGCTATTTTCATAACAAATAATTATTCGATTGCGCTCAAATTTTACACGAATATAATAATTCATAAAATTAAGGTTCTGTAAAAAAATCATTACAATAGGATAAAGCATGTAGGTGTTATAAGTGAAAGAATTGTTAAAAAAAGAAAAAACCCGTAAAATTTCGATTTTCATGAGAAATAATTTTTCGATTGTTCTCAAATTTCACACGAATATCTTAATTCATAAAATTAGGTTCTGTAAAAAAATCATTAAAATCGGATTAAGCATGTAGATGTTATAAGTCGAAGAAATTTTTTAAAAATCGAAAAAAATCGTAAAATTTGCGATTTTCATAAGAAATAATTTTTTGATTGCGCTCAAAAACGTGGCAGTTCTAAGTTCAGAGATTTCGAAGGTCCCCTTAAAATTTCATCGCAATTGAAGTATTGGTTTATCCGGAATAGTGTTGACAAACACACAAAAATAGAAACAAAAAAAAAACATTCCGGGTTTTTTTCTCCAGTCTAGTTAAATGGAGTCTTCGCTTCGCTTGCTACGCTATCCAATAATTCAAGATGTTGTGGTTTATTACTCTCTCGTCCGCGTATTCATGGCTGAATTTTAGGTCAGGGTGCGACTCAAGGTGAGCTAAGAGAAGGGTGGCCTGGCCTCGCGGAGATAAGGGCTCGTCGGCGCTAGAGTATTAGTGCCAACACACGGTCACGCGTGTCTCCATAATCACGTGACTGTTATATTATCACGCAAATTTACGGTACCTTTTCAAAGCATTCACGTTCACGCTGCTACTCAATCAGAAAGCTCAAACAAATAGTTAACCCCCACATCCTATTAATAAATAATTAATTAAAATTGCTAGTTTACTTTGCACACATTCACTCTCACTAATCATATGGCCTGCTATTTGGGGTGCTTCCCCCCATGCAAAGAGAATATTTACTCTCCAAAGAGAGCTAACGTATCATAGCTGGTGTCTCCAGAAAACACTCATGTGGAGAACTCTTCAAGGAACTTGGTATTCTTACTCTAGCATGTAGTCTACCCTCATCCAATCAGCCGCATTATTTGTTCGCACCAACGTAACCTATTCCATCTAAATGCTTATGTGCACTCCCATAACACTACTAGAGCCAAACCTAAACATACACAGGCCCTCCCACAACCTGCGCCTCTTTGCACAGGCCCTGAATATCTAGCTTCCACCTATACAATAAGCTTCCTTACCATATCAAAACCTCTCCCACCCTGCCTTCCTTCAAACATAAGTTGAAATCATATAGCAAACAGCTTTCCGAGTTCCGTTTTCAGGAACTTTTGTGGGAACTTGTTCCTTTTTTTGGATCAGGAACTTGTCAGCGTCAAAGTTACTATTTCGTAGGAACTTGGAACTAATTTAACGATTCTTTATAAGTTTATTTCGCCGTCGTAATCCGTTCGAATTCCAGCAGGCCTAACTGATATCGTAAACTGCACTATTAAAAATATATTGTGGCATCTTGTGTTTTCGTAAATGGCTGTTGTAACTACTACAAAAGTTGTAGTAGTAAGCTGTATGCAAACTTTAGTTCTCTTATCTCACCACAGATGGCAGCGCAAGTGTTGTGGGCCACACTTTTGCATGCGTAGTCGTTTAATTCCAGTGCCGTAGCTCAAAACTATAATATTGCAGTTACCCCCTTTTTGCAGAACGCCCCTCAATAAATAAAAGTAATAATAAGGAACGTGAATGGACAAAGGAACGAGGAACGCGTCTAAGTTCCTTTTTAGGCAGAAATAACTTTTCAAAGTTCATTTTTTGGGGGAACATGCCCATGACTGGTTAGCCCCAAACTAAGGTATTAACATCAATCCGTCACCTTCACCAACAAGGATATCAATACGTGTCTTTTTTCTTCTTCTTCGACTTTGGTTAAGTGACGATTTGCTAGTTATTGCGGCTACTCCTGTTCCCTGCTTGTTTCCAGTATTCTATTTCAATATAACTTACATAACGATTATGATTCACGATTTTACTTAAACCCTTCACGACAATTCGAAATATTGAAACACAAGATACGTTAATTATCCAATACAAAATAACTTTACAAACTTTGCGAGCGTTATCAAAGCGAATGTGTCAGATCCCGGGTAACCACGCAGGCCAAGGGTTTTACACAGCTAGACTGTGCAACTCTTTAAACCCGTTACTGCTCTGTCTTGTCGCATCTTGGGCTTAGCTATTGTGTGCTAGGGTCAGCTGATTGGGCAGGACACGAATTAGACTAATACTCATCCGAAATAAGCCGAGTTCGCACTGCGTGTGGGTGGTGGGAGGGTGGGAGGGTGGGTACGAGACGGAGGGTGGATTAAAGCACCACCTTCGTGGAATAATCAATTCGTGCAGGGCCTATAGAGCCATTAAAATACGTTATAGAGACTGTAGCCAGGCGTGTATAGGTTATATATTGATATTAAATTGAAATTTTTTGTGCTCATGAGGTCCTTACCAATAAACTTACAGCTAATTGTCAAGTTGTCACACGCGTCAATACCCCTGCAATGTTCTTGTAAATATAGAATAGTACTATATTAAATTTAAATCAAAATCAAGGACTTGCATTTTTTGTTCTTATTACTTGAACTGAATAAACTCGATAATGCGCGCGACTACTCAGATGCTACTTGTCACGTCACCAAACGTAAAGCGAGTCCAATACAGTTTGATAGAATTCGATTTCAACCTATAATGAAGCTTGTAGATACAAAAACCAGTATTCTCAACAAACATCTCGTTTCAAGTAAGGCATAGCTTTGAACTCGGCAGTTTGACGGCTACTACTTGAAAAACAGTCTTAAATTCATAAAGGCATTCTCCATGTCGCTCATTTAGAACATTCCAATCATCTATGCCGCTATGTATTCCCACTTTCCAATAATTTGACATTCATTGTTATTAAGATATTAACCTTATGTACATATTATTTTGTTCTATTACTTGTTTATAATGGAAGTTTTATATATGTTTTTCATGGTAGCCGGCCATTCGCATGTTCCTCCAGACCATGGTACATAAACCAAACCAAATTCTCCCTCTCAACATACCGTCTCCAAATGTGTGCATAATTTTGAACCAGTTTTTTATTTTTATTTTTATTCAATTTTTCACCCAAAAACGTTCGGAGATACGGGGGGGGGGGGCTAATTCACGTCAAATCCCCAAAAGCGATTTCAACTCAAAATCATGGTGCATCATCTTGTACCACCATTTTGCACCCAATTCCAAAATTTGAACCAAATACTTTAGTTTTAACGGCCAACACCTCATCTTTCTTACAAATACGAATTTTAACGGAAACATGTTTTTTTTTGTTCTGATTTGGAATTTATTTTTCCACAAATATTTTTATTTTTACTCATATAATGGCTACGGGGGTAAAAGTTTTTCAATTGATTGCTGGGGGGGTTGTTAACAGTATACAAATTTGAGCTCAATACATGTTAAAAATTTTGCACTATTTTTTACCCAAGATTTGACCTGCTTTATCCAATGGTTACGGAGTTCTGAACAGTCACAGTCGAACAGCCTTCAAAATGTTGCCAAAACTAAACTTTAGATGAAACCTAACTATAGGGCCTTGTGGAGAAAAGCTAGTCATTTCTTCAATTTGAAGGATGCATTCACATCCTTTTTTACAACCACATGCTCGTCACAAGAAATACTGAGAAATATCTTATGAACGCATAGAAAAAATATTGAAGGAGGTATCTAGTGTTTAATAGATTTTTAGAAGTACAAACCATCATATCAAGACAATCACAATAAAGTAAAGTGATCAAAAATGATACAATGATCACGTGGTGTAGATATACATTAATTTTTTATCCATTCGACCCCCGTCTGGACCCAGGGTAGAATTGGCCCAGAGCATGGCTCTGCTCATCGTAAAATGCTAGTGGCTGGTTCTGACCAGCATTGGGACCTTCCTCCCCACATCGCCTGGGCTAGAGTAGGCCCAAACGCATTATGACCTTACAGTTCACGCGCTCATAATCCAAAAAAACAATTTTAACAAAATCGACAAATCAAACACAATATTTCTTTGTCGAACCCCTCTTCTGGCTGCCTGTCAATGTAATTATTATCGTGCTCCTCGTATTGGATAACAAATTAGCCATATTATATATAATAATGTTGTGGAAGCAACAACGATAACGAGAAACAGTAACTTGATAAATGTTTGCACTTTGCATTGATGCCCTAATAGCTCAATTAACCATAACATCGGTGTCGGAACATAGTTCCAGAGTGACTGGTTCGACCCCCATCCCTGGCAAATATTTAAGACTAGCGCTCTGACCTTCGCCTTATACAAAAATGCTTTCAACAATATTTATTTCAACTGGTAATTTTCAACCATAATTTAAATTACACCTATTAAAGAGTATTACGATAAAAGTTTTGCATTTAATTTGAACAATTCGGAGAAAGAGTCGCAGACCTGAGGATGTTAAACCTATGTTTTAGCTAGCGTCTTACAATGATTTCAGTACATACAATAGAGACGAGATACAAGCGGAAGTTAACAATTTAACCCGTTAATTTGTTACAACTTCAGTTTTTATCAATTCCAATAACGATTGTGCAAACAATGGTCTAGTTTGTCCAGTACTACCATTGCTAGTCGTCATAAGTATATAATTTTAATAAAAATGTAACAATTAAACTTAATATTTCCAAATAAAGTGTCTTATTTGGTCGGTAGATTGTTTCGATGCCTACTTTTTGGTCACCCTGAATTAAACGTGCCATTATGTTCTTTGTGTGAACATATTATTATGTTTGTGTTTCGTTTAAACTTTCAAGGTTCTCGTTAAAAACACATTCTATGCCAAACACGTCTATAGACGTGTTTCAAATTCTCCCGCGCCGTGCCAATCAATTCTATAGACGATTTTGCGCGGTCGGTAACTTATTTACTAATAAATCCGCTAGATGGCGCACCACTACACTCAAACTTGTCAAGAGCTTACACAAGCTACCGATAGGTAGCAGCATGTGGAAAAAAGATCGCAAAATTATCTCGTAAGCCTAGAAACGACAATAATTACAGCTGTTTGTTTGTTGTAGATGATAAAGATGGCGGACTTGAGGAAGCTAAAATCTAAAAATCTTGCTTATATCGAATTATTGGAGCAAATATTCGCCGATGACGACGCGGCAAGTGAATTTAATTTCAGTTATGATTCAGACCAAAGTGACAATGAAGTAGGCCTATCTGAGGAAAGTAAATATGAGAGTAGCCGTGAAAGTGATGACAGTGACAGGGAAATGGAAGTATGTGGGCGGTGGTGGTGATAACCTCCAAACTGTCAATGGATTTGCACCTAGGGCTAGGGCCTAGGCCATCTGCTACTATTCTAAAGTGTAGGCCTACCCTATGTTGAAAAAATCATCTCATTATCTTAATTAGCTGAGAATTTATGTCAGTTGTAGCATAAGGGAACAAAAACTGGTGAAATCAGTGAAATGCTTGGCACAGGGGTGGTTTCCCCTAAAATCTTGCCTGGCAGCCATTAACTCCTTAACAGTGTAATTTTTTTCAGAAGTTGTTCTTCCCCTGTGTATTAATTTTAAGGTAAAATGCCCTTATTTATACTGGAGTTGAAACTATCATTTCTTTGCCATTTTTGCAAGTATCTCAATTTTTTTTTTGTATCATCACTGTTATTAATTAAATCATTCAGTTCACCCTCCAAACTATATCTGAATCTAAAATAACCGACATGTTCTGAATATATAAACAACCCTTACGCGACGCAACTATGCACAGATGAAGCAATAGGCTCCTATTCCCGTTAGGCTAGCCTCATCGATGGCTAGCCTCGAAAAATCGATCATCTACCACCAACATAACAGAACGAAAATCACTAGAATGAAGGCCTCTGCTGCTTGCGACAATATGCGTATATATACGGCATGCACAGACACACGAAGTGGGAAGTGTTGTGGCGCGTATATTTACGGCATGCACAGTACGGATGCCGTTTAGCATGGACGTATATATACGGCATGAACAGCTAAGGGGTTAAACTGTGCAGTGTACATTACGCACGAAAACAGAAATCGCTCGAAATTGTGACTTTAAAAAATAGTATTCTTTCAAAAATAATTATCAGGGTTGAATAAATTTCTTATACTTTCAGGTTTATATGGGCCTACTATGTTTCGAGTCTTTATGTGATAACGCCACATTGGAAGCAGATATGTGTAGAATAATCTAAACAATGAACTCGTAAAAATAAATTTACGGTTATCAGATGCAAAAACCTTTAAGTTTAAACAAAAAATATTGCACATTTACATGTTATAACATCACACAATAAACAAGCTTCATGCAAATAGTTAATGATATAGGTGTTTTTTTCTACAAAAAAATAATACTGTCACGCTCAAAAGTTGCGCTGCAAAACTCGCACTCCTATTAGTATTTTTCTTTAAATCGTATTGACAAAAATACAAACATAGGTGTAAAAAATCATAAATATTGCCCCGAAAAAAAAAATTAAATGTAAAAACAATAAATTATTATTTCATTTTATACCCCACAAAACTATAACAATTCAACGTTAATTAAACTGCTCACAAACAAGATGGAATGAAAGCTTTACATACTTAAAGTGACTCATCCTTCCATTTGACAATTCCATAAGTCAACACACTTTGCCGATAAGTGTTATCGTTGAGTGCCTAATTGATCAGTACTATACATACTTACATAGCTTAACAAACTTCAAATTATCCAAGCAGAAAACTTATTCATTTTCGTGGCCTTTAGATGGACGTTTGATTGGATAAGTTGTAAATAATTTTATATCACATCGTGTGTAATGCCAATTTTTATCTCTGTCCCAGGAACAAAAACAATATTTGCTGTGCAGATATAGATTACGGTGATTATTTATAAGGTCCAGATTATTATTTTATAAGATTATAACTGAATAGTATAGATGTTAAATAGATAAATAAAAAGTACTAACAAATTTTTGCGTGATACTTCGCCCGTATCCGTTTACATTTCAACTCAGACGTTACATTTTAAGCAATTACAATACACTCAAGCATCCGAGTAATAAAATATCACATTTAAAAACTTTCGATTACTTTCCAACTTTTTTAGTGTGGTTCGTTGGTCTTGTTAGTCAGGTTCGTGTTCGTTGGTCTAGTGTAGAGCCTGTGCTACATGCAAAATTTCCAGAGTTCAATTTTCTCTTGAGACATAGGCTTGGGAATTAGTAAACGCTGACTTAGGAGCCGTCCTAGCAACGAGGCACATAAATTCATGTTTCTTCCGATTATCATTCATTGTTGATGCTGGCACTGTCCGCGGGTGGAATCGTGTCCAGCTTCATTGATCGGTGTTTCCTACTTTAATATGCCGGTCTTTAGTTGGTCATTGTTCGTTCGTCGATGGTTGTCGACGCCCATACCTCTATGCAGCACCTACAAGGTTGACTTGGACGACTTTAAATTTTATGTCCCCCATTGAAAATCAGTCTTACGACTGAGTGGTTAGGCTCTAAATACGAATGGATTTTTTTTTTAGTTATTTTATTTACTAATATAGACTACATAGTTATAACATAAGAATAGTTCTAATGCGTTTTTTTGTTTTTTTTGGGTAACGATGTGCATTTTCACAGGGGGAAATTATAATATATATTTGTATATTGGGGTTTCTAGTAAAATTTAATGGCAGAGTTAAAGTTCTAAGTAGGTGAAATCACAATTGTGATTCGATTTGTATATCTGCAAACGAGGATGTTAACTATTTCGTGGAAAAATTAAATTTTTCTTGGAAAACTGTAGGGTGCAACGCATACCTCTCTCAGGTGTCTAACGAATTAAACTAACTGTGAAAGATATAA
>JAMZAV010002487.1:0-132446 GCA_024449915.1 Sweltsa coloradensis
TAAAAAAAAAATTTTTTTAAAAAAGTTTCCCATATAGTATCATGATAAACTTATTTTCTTGATAATTGGAAAATTTAAATGTTCTAGGCTAGTGAAATGTGGAAGTTGCTTACGAAAAATGTTGGAGGCAAGTAATAACATAACCATCTTAGCTTAAGTTCGTGCAATATATTGCTTACTGTGTTTTGAAATTGTTTTTTTTAATGCAATTTGAGGTGTATTTTTAAAATGGTTCTCCACATTTGATAACATGACTTGATCACGAGTCGTGTTTGAACTTTCATTTAGTCAAGACTGATCGGCCATTGCGGCGTGAAGGACAAGGACGTTGAAATGTGAATCATCTTCATCTCACTACCTTGTGTTTCTCGCGGCGGCGGCCACCACTTCTCGTCACGCGTCCGGCAACCTCGGGTGGGCATCGTTCTGCCATCAATGCTGGTTTGTTATAGAGCAATCTCATTCCTATCACAGCCAGCATTCATAGTCAGAAATGTGTCCTGCATTCACGCTGCAACAAAGCAAGACAAGTATGAAGACGTCCTTGATATAACCCAGGTCCGGGCCATCATTCTGGTTGTGAAATGTTTGGTAGAATCATATCACAGCCAGCCTGGTGATCTCGGACCTGGGACAATCCTCGAGATAACATCCAAAGACACGCGACTTCGCGGGTCGGTGCTTTAGACAAGAAGAAAAAGAAGAAGAATATAGTGGATGTAGTTAGCTACGGAAACAGCATGAGATAAAACTATATCAAACAAAGTCCACTTTCATCCGTTTCAGATTGTGGTGACTTCATTTTGAAGATAATGGTTGATATTTAGATGCAGATTGTTCTTGTTCGTTTCTTTATTGAGTGGAGTTAAATCCTACATGATCTATAATTGGCGGTTCAGATCTGAAAACATACAACATCATCCAGTAACTGAAACATGAATGTGGAGGGCCTACACTCGTGCGTTATATGCCTATTTTACATGTAATTAAGTTTTTGATGTGTTTTGTTATGTTTTGTGCACATTGTATTGTCTTAGATCAATATTCCTTAAAGTTCAAAATTTTGTTGATTAGATTTTTGGGGAGACGTAAAATTCAATTATGTCTTTTGATCATGACCAAGACCAATACTTTTTGTAAACAATGAAGTTACCGGGTAGTTACACTTACTTACATAGACTTTTTGCGTTTTTATAGCCCTTGACTGGTATCCTTATTTTCATATACGTTACTGGTATGGTGGGTCAAATATGACCTCAGGTTTTAATTTTACTTTTAAACTGCCTAAATAACAACAAATGTGAATTATTGCGCTGAGGACTAATTAATATGATTTAATTCATTGTATTAACAATAATTATGGATTGATGTTTCATCAATTTTGAGCAAGTTACACATTTTTTACGGAAAGTAAGTAATTTTCAAACTAAGAAAATAGTGGATTCAAAAAAAATTATTTAAACCCCCTAACCCTTGACTGGTATTTTTTCTGCGATTATTTATGATTCACAAAAGCACAAATCATTCACTGAAACCAACATATAAATATTTTTTTTTTCATAATGTTAAATCATATGCAACCTGGGTCTTTATAACCCCCGACGCGATTGCCGCCAAACGCTCCGGTGCAACACAATACGCCACCTCCCTCTTCAATGTCTGAGTGGGTCATGAGATTACCTGATTCGACAGCCGCTTACTAGAACTTCTGGTGGTCAATATAGAACTATATCGTGCTGGGTCGGCACAGACCCCACCTTACCAGTCAAGGGTAGTAATCATATGCAGATTGTTTCTTGTATGTATATTGTGGAGGAAGTCTAATTTTTGTGCTCTATGATTGGCTGTCTGGATCTGAAAACATTTACCGTCATGATATAACTGAGATCTTTATTAAAACATATCTTGAGTTGTGTACTGTAACACTTTCAAATCACATATGTGTTGAATCTGCTCATGGATGGAACATGATGTTAAAAGTTTTGATTGTTGTTGCTTATTTTGTATGGTGATACATTACAATAAAGACTTTCGATCTTCACAAAAACCTATTTTATATAATCAAGTCAGTGCACTATGTTTCAAACAAATCACTTAGAATTGTAGTGTGCTACAGTTATTACATCTCAGATAAAATCGAGCATCCAAAATATTGTCTTTGTAAACAAGTTCAGGTCAATCTAAAAGATACCTCAATTGCAATACACTTTCACCGTACATGTTATTTAGCTTAATCACACTGAGGTCTTGACTCACAGGTGGTTTAGTTAAAAAAAACAAGTGGGAGTGACGTAGCAAATACTTGAAACATCACGGTTTGAAGAAGACATCGACTACGACGAGAGAAATATAACCCAGGGCCGGGCCATCAATCTGGTTGTGGAATGTTGAGTAGAATCATATCACAGCCAGCTTGGTGAACTCGGGCCTGGGGACAATCCTCGAGATAACCTCCCAAGACGGCGACACCGCGTTGCAGTGCTATTTTCAAGAAGAAGAAGAAGATGAAGAAGAAGATAAGTTGATATAGTTGGCGATGGTAACTGCAGGATATAGAATATTACCTTACAATGTCCACCCATATCCGTTTCAGATTGTGGTGACTTCGTTTTGATGATAATGGTTGATATCAATATTGTGTATTGTCATTCTATGTTTTTTGTTGAGTAAAGTAAAGTTAAATCTTTCTTGATCTATGATTAGCTGTCCTTATCTGAAAACATGAGCCTTCTTCAATAACTGACACATTTATTTGTTAATGTCTTGCTCAGTGTAACTCTGTAACGATCTGAGCATTTTAGTATCTAAGACCATAACGTTAAATGTTTAAAATGTTGTTGATACATAAGATAACAATTATGACTATCCATCTTCACAAATACCTATTTTTACATTCATGTCAGTATACTACTTTGTTAAAATTTAAGTAAATTAATAAGAGATGTATCACAACACAAATATGTAATTTTTTTAAGGTTTACCATAATAGTATCATGATAAACTTATTTTCTTGATAATTGGAAAATTTAAATGTTCTAGGCTAGTGAAATGTGGAAGTTGCTTACGAAAAATGTTGGAGGCAAGTAATAACATAACCATCTTAGCTTAAGTTCGTGCAATATATTGCTTACTGTGTTTTGAAATTGTTTTTTTTAATGCAATTTGAGGTGTATTTTTAAAATGGTTCTCCACATTTGATAACATGACTTGATCACGAGTCGTGTTTGAACTTTCATTTAGTCAAGACTGATCGGCCATTGCGGCGTGAAGGACAAGGACGTTGAAATGTGAATCATCTTCATCTCACTACCTTGTGTTTCTCGCGGCGGCGGCCACCACTTCTCGTCACGCGTCCGGCAACCTTAGGTGGGCATCGTTCTGCCATCAATGCTGGTTTGTTATAGAGTTATCTCATCCCTATCACAGCCAGCATTCATGGTCAGAGAGGTGTCCTGCATTCACGCCACAACAAGGCAAGACAAGTATGAAGACGTCGTTGATATAACCCAGGGCCGGGCCATCAATCTGGTTGTGAAATGTTGTATAGTATCATATCACAGCCAGCTCGATGAAATCGGGCCTGGGGACAATCGTCGAGTGAACCTCCCAAGACGGCGATTTCGAAGAGCATTGCTATCGACAAGAAGAAGAAGAAGATAAGTTGATGGAGTTCGAGATGGTAACTGCAGGAGATACAATGTTACGTCACAATTTCCACTCACATACGTTTAAGATTGTATTGACTTCCTTTTGAAGGTAATAGTCGGTATCAATATGTCAGATTGTCATTGTAAGTTTTCTGTTGATTAAATATTATTTTTCTTTCTCCATGATTGGCTGTCCGGATCTGAAAAATTTGCCCTCTTGCAACAACTGACATGTATTTGTTCATATCTTGCTTAGTGTAATTCTTTAACATATCATTAAGTTCTCTATGTGTTGTATGACGTCTGAACATTTAACTATCTAACACCATAACGTTAAAAGTATTTATTGTTTGTAGAATATTTACTTGCTCATACATTATATTACAATAATATTTTGGCCTTCACAATAGACTACTTTTTAAAATCATGTCAGTATACTTTTTTTTAAAATTAATTAAATCGGTCAGTTTTATCACGTCACAAATGTTACATTTCAGGTTAAACCGAGCATGCAAAACAGTATCATTGTTAACCTCCAGCAATTACCAGTTCCATATAAGAAGTGCCTCAATGGAATTATTGTTTCACCTTACTTGTTTTTGTACTTAATCAGACTGAGATATACTTGAATTCTTCTAGGCTAGTTAAATGTGGAAATAACTTATGAAAGGTGTTTGAGGCATGTAAAAACATAACCATGAAAGCTTGATGTCCTTCAATATCTGGTTTACTATGTTTTAAATTTGTTTTAATTTATATGCAATTTGAGGTGTATTTTCCAAATGGTTATACACATTCGATAACCTAATTTGATCACGATTCTTGTTTGAGCTTTCGTCTAGTCAAGACTGATCGGCTATTGCCGCGTGGAAGACAAGGAGGTTGAGATGTGAGTCATCTTCATCTCACGTCCTTGTCTTTCTCGCGGCGGCGGCCACCACTTCTCGTCACGCGTCCGGCAACCTTGGGTGGGCATCGTTCTGCCGTCAATGCTGGTTTGTTATAGAGTAATCTCATTCCTTTCACAGCCAGCATTCATGGTCAGAGAGGTGTCCTGAATTCACGCTGCAACAAGGCAAGACAAGTATGAAGACGTCCTTGATATAACCCAGGTCCGGGCCATCATTCTGGTTGTGAAATGTTTGGTAGAATCATCTCACAGCCAGCCTGGTGTACTCGGACCTGGGGACAATCCTCGAGATAACATCCAAAGACATGCGACTTCGCGGGTCGGTGCTATAGACAAGAAGAAAAAGAAGAAGAATATAGTGGATGTAGTTAGTTTACTATGCTTTGAAGTTGTTTTTTAAAATGCAATTTAAGTTTACTATGCTTTGAAGTTGTTTTTTTAAAATGCAATTTAAGGTGTATTTTCCAAATGGTTCTCCACGTTTGATAACCTGACTCGATCACGAGTCGTGTTTGAACTTTCATTTAGTCCAGACTGATCGGCCATTGCGGCGTGAAGGACAAGGAGGTTGAATGTGAGTCATCTTCATCTCACGTCCTTGTCTTTCTCGCGGCGGCGGCCACCACTTCTCGTCACTCGTGCGGCAACCTTGGGTGGGCATCGTTCTGCCATCAAGGCTGGTTTGTTATAGAGTAATCTCATTCCTATCAAAGCTAGCATTCATGGTCAGAAAGGTGTCCTGCATTCACGCTGCAACAAGGCAAGACAGGTATGAAGACGTCCTTGATATAACCCAGGGCCGGGCCATCAATCTGGTTGTGGAATGTTGAGTAGAATCATATCACAGCCAGCTTGGTGAACTCGGGCCCGGGGACAATCCTATACACATATATTATATGATATATATTATAAAATAATATAATAATATATATATATATACACATCATATATATTTATTTATATATGTTTAAACTTGGCTTTATAGTAGGCGACTATGACGCTGTTATGTTAGTACTTTAGACAGAAATTAAAAAAGTGACTACACCGGGGTAAATATATATATATATTTCTCGATTTAATTGATCGGGAAACACTCCCGTGGGTGTAATTGTTTTTATTTACTACAAATTTCTGAATTGTAGTAAATAAAAAAATATATATATATATAATATTATATATAGTTAATATATATTTATTAATATTATTATATAATATAATATAACTGACATCTAGGTTTCACCATAATAGTATCATGACAAACTTATTTTCTTGATCATTGGAAAATTTAAATGTTCTAGGCTAGTGAAATGTCGAAATTGCTTACGAAAGTTGTTGGAGGCAAGTAAAAACATAACCATCATAGCTTAAGTTTGTGCAATATATTGCTTACTATGTTTTGAAGTTTAAAAAAAAAAATGCAATTTGAGGTGTATTTTCAAAACGGTTCTCCACATTTGATAACCTGACTCGTAGCAATAGTAGTAACACATAAAAGGGCTGTACGGTATATGTCCCATGCTAGCAGCTATGCCCACTGCAGGGAGTTATTTAAAGACCTAGAAATTTTAACTTTGCCCTGCCTGTACATTTACAATGCAATTTTATATGTTTTAAATAATGACAAGCTAACAACGACAAACGGTGATTGCCATGACAATTTTACTAGAAACAGAGACAATTTTAAAATTGGAGAGCATCACCTAAACCTATCTAGTATGCGACCTGATATCTTAGGCGCTAAATTATATAACAAGCTGCCCAAATACTTATAGAAGAACAATGTGATAAACTTTAAGACTTAACTGAAGAGGTTTTTTAACTTACAATCCGTTTTATTCCGTCAATGAATACCTGACATCTTAAATCTTTGTTGACTTGTTTTTATTGTGATGTATTGTATTGCTTTCTCCATATGTGCAACTGTTGACTTGTCCAATATGATTGTAATGATCAATTAAGGACCAATAAATATATTATTATTATATGATATTATTATTATAATTATTATTATTATTATTATTTTTATTATTATTTTATTATTATTATTATTATTATTATTATTTATATGGTTTTTTAAGCATAAGCCCGCTTTAAGGACATAGTTATTGATTCATAGCAGTTGTCGAAAAAGTTTGCCCCGACTGGGGTTCGAACCCAGAACCTCCGGCTTAACGTGCCATAGCTCTACCAATTAAGCTACCGGGACCACAGAACAAACCTTTAGGAAACTGCTATTATTTATTATTTATTATTATTATTATTATTATTATTATTATTATTATTATTATTATTATTATTTCAAATTTAAGGCTTTCGCGGCCCGGTAAATAATTAACACAATTTATTGGTCGGGACATTTCGCCGCGTCGAATCTGCTTTAATTGCTTTTTTGTAATTTTTTTTATTAGGATTCAAGACAACTCCAACGCTGGCCGTATCAAAAATAGTTGCATTATCCCCGACATCTTACTTCCGGTTTCGAATACAGACCTTCTCGTCCTCCCTGTCCCAGAACTGGATCAGCCCCAAGAAAGTGGAGTCCGACGAAGTGATCGTATACGTACCAGAAAACTCTCAAATGTGATATTTTGGGTGTAAGAAGTCCTCATAAGAATGTAACGCATGTTTATAGAAGGCGGGGCCTGGTCATGGTAACTGTTTGTTTTGTGATTTTGTTTTTCTATGTAACGCCTTGTCTGGGCTTTAATTTTTGTAAGTTTTTAGAATTAATATCTTGTTTTTCTGAGGATAGCCCACACAGTTGGGCTGAATTGTCAAAAGCAATTAAAGCAGATTCGACGCGGCGAAATGTCCCGACCAATAAATTGTGTTAATTATTATTATTATTATTATTTATGAGTAGAAGATAAAGTTGATGACCCACTTTTGCTTTAGTTTGTGTTGTCTTTCTGTTGAAGACTGGTGTTGATAACAAGATAGCTGGTTGCCCTGCTTGGTAATAGTTGAGTGAAGTTTAAGGCCAACATAGTTTAGGATTGACAGGTTTTGGTCTCAAACGAAAAAAGTACCGGTTTAATTTTTTTTAAATTGGAGTGTAATGTGCAGTAAACTTTTATATTTTACTAAATTAAAATTAAATTTTAAAAAATGTCCATAACAGACAGATTAGAATACATACACAGAAGTCTTTGAAGTGAGTACATTGTTGTTCTGTTATCCTTTTGCAAGAAATGTGAAAGTAAATTCCATATGTACGAGTTTTTAATTTGTAATAACAATTTTCGAAATAATATTTTTTTAATTGTTTGAAATGCATGGTGAATATACAAAGAAATATTCTGTAAACTTATCTTATTCATTTAAATTGCGTGTATGGAACAATCAACTAGGAGAATTCGGAACTTGCCACATAAAGTTGGGGGATGTGAGATGTGAATCATCTTCACCTCACTTCCTTGACTTTCTCGCGGCGGCGGCCACCACTACTCCTTGGGTGGGCATCGTTCTGCCATAAATGCAAGTTTTCAATAGAGTTATATGATTCCTATTGAAGCTTCCATTGATGGTCAGAAAGGTGTTTAGCATTCACACTGCAACAAAGCAAGACAAGAATGAAGACGTTGAAGTACCCACGGCCGTGCCATCAATCTGGTTGTGAAATGTTGAGAACGATCTATCATATCGCAGCCAGCCTGATGTACTCAGACCTGGGGACAATCGTCAAGTTCAACTCCTAAGACGGAATCTCCGCAGTGTCCGCAGGGATTGTCATGTCATTGTCATAACAGGATTGTCCGAGTTGGTTTCTAGTTAAGTGAAGTTGGAAGACATTGTGTTTACTGCATAACTGGTTTGTCATGTGCGGGGACTGACAGCAAGACATAGGAGGCATATGAGACAATAACGATCAATGCTTGAGATCCTTCAATGACCACTAGATTTGGAAGATTTTGCAGTTGTAATCCCCTGGTTTACTATGTTGATGTTCCGAAAGTTGTTCTAATTTATGTGCTATTTCAGGTGTAATTTAAATATGGTTTTGAAAATTTGTTTTCCTTACTCAAGCACGATTTGTGTTTGAGCTAATATCTAGTTAAGACTCATGGGCCAGTTCCGTGTGAAGGATCAGGAATTTAAAAAATGTGAATAAAACTTCATCTCACCGCCGTGTTATTCACTCGGCCTCGACCAGTTCTACCCACGCTGCCGTCAACCTTAAGTAGGCATCGTTCGGGCCGTCAATGCTAGTTGGTTATAGAGTTATTTATATCCTATCACCGATAGCATTGACGGTCAGAAAGGTGCACCTCATTCATGAATCACGCTACAAGGCAGAACAAAAACGAACACGTCGTTGAAATTACCCCGTGCTGGGCCATCAATCTGGTTGTGGTATGTTGTTTAATATCCTTCATAGCACCACCAACTTGATGAACTCGGACCTGGGGACAATCGTCGAGTTAACCTCCCAAGACGGTGACTTCGCGGTATAGTGCTGTCGACAAGAAGAAGAAGTTTAGTGGATATAGCTAGCGATGGTAACAGCAGGAGATAAAACATTAACTCACAATGTCCATCCATATCCATTTCAGATTATGTTGACTTCCATTTGAAGATAATGGTTGATTTTAATATGCAGATTGCCCTTAAAAAAAGCTTTTTTGTAGGAAGCCCGCCCAGGGTGGAATTTATGCTCCTATTTAGGTGTCTTTCTAGGTATGTTGCGGATAGGATATTGTTAAGGTATGTCCGAGGGCTGTTTAAGAGGACTCAATCTCTTGCATTCGCATTAACGACTGAGAAAACCTCGGAAAAACCTTCAGTCAGAATTGCTTATGACTGTAGGACCTCCCGAATCAGTGTCGCGCGCTTAACGCTCGAGCCAACACTGTCGGTATCCACCTGTATGGTTTTTGTTGAACGGAGTTAAATACTTCCTGATCTCTGATTGGCTGTCCGGTTTGAAAACATACACCATCATTTAATAACTGAGATATTTTTGAGTACTTCCCTTGTGTTAAACACATTTTTTACTGTGTCATTAAGTTGTTTTTGTGTTGTATGTATTCTGCACATTTTATGATCTTTAGAACAATCTTGCTTTGCTTATCTTGCCAATTATCATAGAAAAATATGAATGTCAAAATAGAAAGGTAAATAAGACGTGTGAGAAAAAGGTCCGGCCATGACCACTAAATTTTGAAGTTTTTGCAGTTGTTTGACATCTGATTTACTATGTTGTGAAGTGTTGATCTATCTTGTGTGTAACATGTGGTAAAATTTAAAAAGGTTCTAACTTAATTAACTCGATCAAGATTCGTGTTTTGAGTTTTTGTCAAATCAAGACTGTTTGGCCATTGCCGCGTGAAGGACAAGGAGGTTGAGATGTGAGTCATCTTCATCTCACTACCTTGTCTTTCTCGCGGCGGCGGCCACCACTTCTCGTCACGCGTCCGGCAACCTTGGGTGGGCATCGTTCTGCCATCAATGCTGGTTTGTTATAGAGTAATCTCATTCCTATCACAGCCAGCATTCATGGTCAGATAGGTGTCCTCCATTCACGCCACAACAAGGCAAGACAAGTATGACGACGTCCTTGATATAACCCAGGGCCGGGCCATCAATCTGGTTGTGAAATGTTGTGTAGTATCATATCAGAGCCAGCTCGATGAACTCGGGCCTGGGGACAATCGTCGAGTTAACCTCCCAAGACGGCGCTTTCGAAGAGCATTGGTATCGACAAGAAGAAGAAGAAGATAAGTTGATGTAGTTCGAGATGGTAACTGCAGGAGATTACGTCACAATTTCAACTCACATACGTTTCATATTGTATTGACTTCCTTTTGAAGGTAATAGTCGGTATCAATATGTCAGATTGTCATTGTAAGTTTTCTGTTGATAAATATTATTTTTCTTTCTCCATGATTGGCTGTCCGGATCTGAAAAATTTGCCCTCTAGCAACAACTGACATGTATTTGTTCATATCTTGCTTAGTGTAATTCTTTTACATGTCATTAAGTTCTCTATGTGTTGTATGTTGTCTGAACATTTAACTATCTAACACCATAACGTTAAAAGTATTTATTGTTGTAAATATTTACTTGCTCATACATTATATTACAATAATTATTTTTGGCCTTCACAATGGACTACTTTTTAAAATCATGTCAGTATACTTTTTTTAAATTAATTAAATCGGTCAGTTTTATCACGTCACAAATGCTACATTTCAGGTTAAACGAGAATGCAAAACAGTATCATTGTTAACCTTCCAGCTAATTACCAGTTCCATATAAGAAGTGCCTCAATGGAATTATTGTTTCACCTTACTTGTTTTTGTACTTAATAAGACTGAGATATACTTGAATTCTTCTAGGCTAGTGAAATGTGGAAAAAACTTATGAAAAAGGGGTTTGAGGCATATAAAAACATAACCATGAAAGCTTGATGTCCTTCACTATCTGGTTTACTATGTTTTAATTTGTTTTAATTTATATGCAATTTGAGGTGTATTATCAAATGGTTACACACATTCGATAACCTAATTTGATCACGATTCGTGTTTGAGCTTTCGTCTAGTCAAGACTGATCGGCTATTGCCGCGTGGAAGACAAGGAGGTTGAGATGTGAGTCATCTTCATCTCACGTCCTTGTCTTTCTCGCGGCGGCGGCCACCACTTCTCGTCACGCGTCCGGCAACCTTGGGTGGGCATCGTTCTGCCATCAATGCTGGTTTGTAATAGAGAAATCTCATTCCTATCACAGCCAGCATTCATGGTCAGAGAGGTGTTCTGCATTCACGCTGCAACAAAGCAAGACAAGTATGAAGACGTCGTTGATATAACCCAGGTCTGGGCCATCATTCTGGTTGTGAAATGTTCGGAAGAATTATCTCACAGCCAGCCCGGTGAACTCGGACCTGCAGACAATCCTAGAGATAACATCCAAAGACATGCGACTTCGCGGGTCGGTGCTATAGACAAGAAGAAAAAGAAGAAGAATATAGTGGATGTAGTTAGCGACGGTAACAGCATGAGATAAAATTATATCTTACAAAGTCCACCCACATCCGTCTCAGATTGTGGTGACTTTCTTTTGAAGATAATGGTTGATATTTATATGCAGATTGTTCTTGTATGTTCTTTGTTGAGTGACGATAAATCCTACATGCTCTATGATTGGCTGTTCAAATCTGAAAACATACAACATCTTCCAATAACTAAAACAAGAATGTCGAGGGCCTACACCTCGTGCGTTGTATGCCTATTTTACACGTCATTAAGTTTTCATGTGTTTGTTATGTATTGTGCACATTTTTTGTCTTAGACCAATTTGCTTAAAGTTTAAAATTTTGTTGATTAGATTTTTGGTGAGACATAACATTACAATTTTTTTTTTTATTTTTTTAATACACCATAGCAAAATTGTACAAATGAATAATTAATGTTACATAGGCCTACAGAATAAATCTAACAAGAATATAATCAAAAAACCCACAAAGCCTGAAAAGGCTTAACTGTGGGGTAAAGACAATTAATAAATTATTTAAGATGGTGACAATACAGAGAACGGAACATATAACCAAAATAAACATGAAAAACATGTATGTATAAATACTTTGGTTGCATGACATATTCAGTTAATTTGTGAAATCCAAAAAATTACAGAAAAAGAACAAAGAGCTTAGAAAAATAAATAAATAAATCGGAAAACATTGTCAAAAGGTGTCAGAAAGAAGATAAGATTTTAGTTCAGTTTTAATTTTTGAAATGTTAGACAAGGTTTTCAGTGAGGAGGGCATCAAGTTGAACGTAGAAGGAACCGAGTAAGAAAGTGAACGTTGGCCATATTTGTTGTTAAAATTGGGAATTTTGAATGCCCCCGCCACTTTTAGCCTTGTATCCTTGCACGAGTCTAACAGAATCTTGAAATCTGATTTAAAATAGAAGTGTAATATAAATCTATATATGAACAATGAAGATATTGGCAGCACATTACAAAAAGAAAATATTGTTTACGGGAGAGTTCAGAATCGGTTTTTAAAGTCACACATTACCATTTTTAACATTTTATTTGTAAATCTTCAACCCTTTGAATGTGACACCGCGAAGCATTGCCCCAAGCTAAAATGCACTTTTGATCTACTAAAATACCAACTTATTTTTAACAATGTCAGTGTGCGACTTTGTTACAACTTTTACAAACTTCAAAGAGTTGAATAACTCCTCAGATTAAACCGAGCATCCAAAATATTTTCTTTGTAAACAAGCTGAGGTCAATATCAGAAGTGCTTTAATGGAAATACAGATTTAACTTACTTGTTTTTGCAATATACCTTACTGAGATACACTTGAATCTCAGGTGGTTTGGTGCAAACGGGAGTGACATAGCAAGTACTCGAGACAACACAGTAAAAAGAAGACATCGACATGAGGGAAACATCCGGGGCATGAGATGTGCGTCATCCTCATCTCACTTCAATGTCCTTTACTCGGCAGCGGCCACCACTTATAATCGCACGTCCGGCAACCATTAGTGGGCATCGTTCTGTCATCAATGCTAGTTTATAATAGAATTTATGATTCTATTTAAGCTTGCCATTGACGGCTTGAAAGGTGTTCTACAACCACGCTACAACAAAGCAAGACAAGCACAAATACGACGTTTGAATAACCCAGGGCCGGGCCATCAATCTGGTTGTGGAATGTTGTGTAGTATCATATCACAGCTAGCCTGATGAACTCGGACCTGGGTACAATCGTCGAGTTAACCTCCCAAGACGGTGTCTTCACGAGGCGGTGCCATCGACAAGATTAAGAAGACTAGCTAATATTTGTAGAGCATAATTTAATGAAAGTGACAAGAAAGGGTATAACTGTTACTCTGCAGTGTCATTACACTGCCTTAAATTGGATTGCTTTCTAAATGAAGCATGGTGTTGACATTAGTAATGTTACACATTGTCCTAGTTGTTTTCTAATTAAGTGAAATCGGAAGACATTATGCTCACTGCATCACTGATATGACACGAGTGATAACTCACATCTAGGTTTCACCATGCCCATAATAGTATCATGATAAACCTATTTTCTAGACCATTGGAAAATTTAATTTTTCTATGCTAGTGAAATGTGGAAACTACTTACGAAAGGTGTTTTAAGCATGTAAAAACAAAACCATCAAAGCTTAATGTCCTGCAATACTTGGTTTACAATGTTATTGAAGTTGTTATAATTCATATGCAATTTGAGGTGAATTTTCAAAATGGATCTCCATAATTGATAACGTAACTCGATCACGATTCGTGTTGAGTTTTCGTCTAGTCCAGACTGATCGGCTATTGCCGCATGAAGGATAAGGAGGTTTAAATGTGAGTCATCTTCATCTCACTACCTTGACTTTCTCCCGTGCCATAAATCTGGTTGTGAAATGTTGTGAACTACCTATCATATCGCTGCCAGCCTGATGTACTCGGACCTGGGGGCAATCGTTCAGATCACCTCCCAAGACGGCGACTGCGGGGCAGTGGGTTGTCATGTCATTTCATGTCATTATCGTGACAGTGTAATTTCAAAATAGTTTTGAAAATTTGTTTTCCTAACCCAAGTACTATTTGTGTTTGAGCTGATATCTAGTTAAGACTCATCGGCCAGTTCCGTGTGAAGGATCAGGAGGTTGAAATGTGAATCAACTTCATCTCACCCGCCGTGTTATTCACTCGGCCTCGACCAGTTCTACCCACGCTGCCGTCAACCTTGGGTAGGCATCGTTCTGCCGTCAATGCTAGTTGGTTATAGAGTTATTTATATCCTATCACCGATAGCATTGACGGTCAGAAAGGTGCACCTCATTTACGTACGAATCACGCTACAAGGCAGGACAAAAACGAACACGTCGTTGAAATTACCCAGTGCTGGGCCATCAATCTGGTTGTGGTATGTTGTTTAATATCCTTCATAGCACCACCAACTTGATGAACTCAGACCTGGGGACAATCGTCGAGTTAACCTCTCAAGATGGTGACTTCGCGGGGCAGTGCTGTCGACAAGAAGAAGAAGTTTAGTGGATATAGCTAGCGATAGTAACAGCAGGAGATAAAAAATTAACTCACAATGTCCATTCATATCCATTTCAGATTATGTTGACTTCCATTTGAAAATAATGGTTGAAAATTTTGTAGGAAGCCTGCCCAGGATGCAATTTATGCTTCTCTTCAGGTGTCTTACTAGGTATGTTGCGGATAGGACTATTGTGAAGGGATGTCCGAGGGCTGTTTAAGGCTATTCCACCGCGTTTTTCTATTTTCCAAAATATGCTACTAAGTCAAAATATAGTGAATGGCTTTGAAACATGGCTATTTTAGAAAATCAAAAATATTTTTTCAAAATTTTTCTGATCCGGTACACGGCCAATATAGCCACCTCAAAATAATTTCAAACTTCAATTCGCCAGGGCACACCATTCAACGTACGGTGTTGTGCTTTTGTGACATTAATTTTTAACCGTTTTCTATGGACTGACTGAGAGAAAACAGATTTATTTTAACAATTGTCTTTCCAGCGAATTTTTCGTTTGGCGGTATTTTTTACCGATTTGTACCGCAAACGAAAAAATTCGCAGGAAAGACAATTGTTAAAATAAATCTGTTTTCTCTCAGTCAGTCCAAAGAAAAAACAGTTGAAAATTAATGTCACAAAAGCACAACACCCTACGTTGAATGGTGTGCCCTGGCGAATTGAAGTTTGAAATTATTTTGAGGTGGCTATATTGGCCGTGTACCGGATCAGAAAAATTTGGAAAAAATATTTTTGATTTTCTAAAATAGCCATGTTTCAAAGCCATTCACTATATTTTGACTTAGTAGCATATTTTGGAAAAAAAAACGCGGTGGAATAGCCTTAAGAGGACTAAATCTCTTGCATTCGCATTAACGACTGAGAAAAATCTCGGAAATACCTTCAGTCAGAATTGCTGGTCTCGACGGGATTTGAACTTAGGACCTCCCGAATCAGTGTCGCGCGCTTAACGCTCGAGCCAACACTGTCGGTATCCACCTTGTATGGTTTTTGTTGAACGGAGTTAAATACTTCATGATCTATGATTGGCTGTCCGGTTTTGAAAACATACACCATCATTTAATAACTGAGATATTTTTGTGTACTTCCCTTGTGTTAAATGCATTTTTTACTTGTCATTAAGTTGTTTATGTGTTGTATGTATTCTGCACTTTTTATGATCTTTAGAACAATCTTGCTCTGCTTATCTTGCCGCCATTTTTTATAGGAAAATATGAATGTCGAAATAGAAAGGTAAATAAGACATGTGAGAAAGAATAAGGTCCGACCACTAGATTTGAAAGACTGGAAGTTTTTGCAGTTGTTTGACATCTGATTTACTATGTTGTGAAGTGTTGATCTAATTTGTGTGTAACATGAGGTGAAATTTTAAAAAGGTTTCACTAAACTAACTCGATTAAGATTCGTGTTTGAGTTTTCGTCAAATCAAGACTGATCGGCCATTGCGGTGTGAAGGACAAGGAGGTTGAGATGAAAATCATCTTCATCTCACTACCTTGTCTTTCTCGCGGCGGCGGCCACCACTTCTCGTCACGCGTCCGGCAACCATGGGTGGGCATCGTTCTGCCATCAATGCTGGTTTGTTATAGAGTAATATCATTCCTATCAAAGCTAGCATTCATGGTCAGAAAGGTGTCCTGCATTCACGCTGCAACAAGGCAAGACAGGTATGAAGACGTCCTTAATATAACCCAGGGCCAGGCCATCAATCTGGTTGTGGAATGTTGAGTAGAATCATATCACAGCCAGCTTGGTGAACTCGGGCCTGGGGACAATCCTCGAGATAACCTCCCAAGACGGCGACACCGCGTTGCAGTGCTATAATCAAGAAGAAGAAGATTAGTTGATATAGTTGGCGATGGTAACAGCAGGAGATAGACTTTTTACCTTACAAAGACAACCCATATCCGTTTCAGATTGCGATGACTTCGTTTTGATGATAAGGGTTGATATCAATATGGTGTATTCTCCTTGTATGTTTTTTGTTAAGTAAAGTCAAGTTAAATCCTTCTTGCTCTATGATAAGCTGTCCGGATCTGAAAACATTATCCCTTTTCAATAACTGATACATTTATTTGTTAATATCTTGCTTTGTGTAACTCTGTAACATAACATGACATTAAGTTGTGTATGTGTGGCATGTAATCTGAGCATTTGAGTATCTAAGACCATTACGGTAAAAGTTTAGAATGTTGTTGAATATTTACTTAATAATTCATTACATAACAATAATGACTTTCGATCTTCACAAAGACCTATTTTTAAAACCATGTCAGTTAACATTTTTGTTAAAATTTAAATAATTCTATAAAAGATGTATCACAACACAAATATGACATCTCAGATTAAACCTAGCATGCAAAACAGTACTATAGTTATCAAGCGGCAATTACTAGTTCCATCTAAGAAGTGCCGTAATGGAAAATGTATAGTATCACCTTACTTGTTTTTGCTCTAGACTACACTGAGATATACTTGAATCTCAGGTGGTTTGGTGCAAAAACAAGTGGGAGTGACGTAGCAAGAACTCAAGACAACACAGTAAGAAGAAGACATCGATCTACGAGGGAAATATCCGGAGCATGAGATGTGAATAACAACAACTCTGTAACAATCTGAACATTTAAGTACCCAAAGACCATAACGTTAAATGTTTTAAATGTTTGTTGAATTTTTACTTAATGGTACATAAGTAACAATAATGACTTCAATCTTCACAAAGACCTATTTTTACATTCATGTCAGTATACTATTTTGTTAAAATTTAAATAAATCAATAAGAGATGTATCACAACTCATATATTATATGATATATATATATATATATATATATACATATATATAATATAGTATATAGTTAATATATATTTATTAATATTATTATTATAATATAATATAACTGACATCTAGGTTTCACCATAATAGTATCATGATAAACTTATTTTCTTAATCATTGGAAATTTAAATGTTCTAGGCTAGTGAAAAGTCAAAATTGCTTACGAAAGTTGTTGGAGGCAAGTAAAAACATAACCATCATAGCTAAAGTTTGTGCAATATATTGCTTACTATGTTTTGAAGTTATAAAAAAAATGCAATTTGAGGTGTCATTTTCAAAACGGTTCTCCACATTTGATAACCTGACTCGATCACGAGTCGTGTTTGAACTTTCATTTAGTCAAGACTGATCGGCTATTGCCGCGTGAAGGACAAGGAGGTTGAGATGTGAGTCATCTTCATCTCACTACCTTGTCTTTCTCGCGGCGGCGGCCACCACTACTCGTCACGCGTCCGGCAACCTTGGGTGGGCATCGTTCTGCCATCAATGCTGGTTTGTTATAGAGTTATCTGATTCCTATCACAGCCAGCATTCATGGTCAGAAAGGTGTCCTGCATATACGCTGCAACAAGGCAAGACAAGTATGAAGACGTCCTTGATATAACCCAGGGCCGGGCCATCAATCTGGTTGTGGAATGTTGAGTTGTATCATATCACAACCAGCTCGATGAACTCGGGCCTGGGGACAATCGTCGAGTTAACCTCCCAATACGGGAGACTCAACAAGGCAGTGCCATCGACAAGAAGAAGAGAAGTAGCAATAGTAGTTTTTATGAGTAGTAGATAAAGTTAGTCCAACATAAACAATTGGTAACAGAAGGACGTATAATGTTATCAAACATTGTCCACCCACTTTTGCTTCAGTTTGTATTGTCTTCTTGTCGAAGCCTAGTGTTAATAACAAGATAGCTGGTTGCCCTGCTTAGTAAAAGTTGAGTAAAGTTTGAAGTCAACATAGTTTTGGAGAGACAGGTTTGGTCACAAACAAAAAAAAATACCGGTTTGGTTTAATCTAATTTGAGTGCAATGTGCAATTAAACTTTTTTACTATAATAAATTAATGTTTAATAAATAAAATTATAAGTGCATGGCGGACAGGTAAGAATTCATAAACTTTGAAGTGTGTACATTGTTGTTCTGTTGTGCTTTTGCAATAAATGTAAAAGTAAATATCATATGAACGATTTATTTATTTGTAGTTAAAATTTTCCAAATAATGTAAAATGTTTAAAAAAAAAAGGGTTTGAAATGCATGGTGTATATACAAAAAAATATTCTGTAAATTGCTAATCTTATTCATTCAAAATGCGTTTTTGGAACTTTCAACTAAGAGAATTTGGCACTTGGATGTGAAATGTGAATCATCTTCATCGCACTTCCTTGATATTCTCGCGGCGGCCACCGCTACTCTTCACGCGTCCGGCAAACTTTGGTGGGCATCGTTCTTTCATCAATGCAAGTTTTTAATAGAAATTTATAATTCCTATTAAAGCTTCCATTGACGGACAGAAAGGTGTTTCACATTTACACTGCAACAAAGCAAGACAAGAATATGAAGACGTTGAAATAACCCAGGGCCGTGCCATCAATCTGGTTGTGAAATGTTGAGAACTATAAATCATATCGCAGCCAGCCTGATGTACTCAGACCTGGGGACAATCGTCAAGATCAACTCCTACGGAAACTCCGCAGTGTCCGCAGGGATTGTCATGTCATTGTCATAACCGGACTTTCCGAGTTGGTTTCAAGACATTGTGTTTACTGCATTACTGGTATGTCATGTGCGGGGACTGACAGCAAGACATAGGAGGCATATGAGACAATAACTATCAATGCTGGACATCCCAAATTCCAACTCGACACCTTCTCGCGGTTTGGCCCGTGAATAGGGGAGTTTTACTCCCTAAAACTAATGGCGAGCTCTGGGTCGTCGTCGGGGAACCCCTTCCCTTTGACTACTTCCCCGACGGCGACGACAAAGACAACACGGACAAATGATGACACAGACGGAGACGACCACGACGTAGGGGAACCGAGGGGGGAACCCCTGCCCTCCCCATATGCTTGTGGCTGGTTCTGACCAGCACAGGCCTGTCCACCCCGCGTCATCCCTTACGTCCCCTCCCTTCATCTCGATTAGCCATGTTGCATAAATATGAGACGTAAAGCAATATTCAATCAAATCATGACTACTAGATTGGAAGATTTTGCAGTAGTTAATCACCTGGTTTACTATGTTGATGTTCCGAAAGTTGTTCTAATTTATGTGCTATTTCAGATGTAATTTAAATATGGTTTTGAAAATTTGTTTTCCTTACCCAAGCACGATTTGTGTTTGAGCTAATATCTAGTTAAGACTCATCGGCCAGTTCCGTGTGAAGGATCAGGAGGTTGAAATGTGAATCAACTTCATCTCACCGCCGTGTTATTCACTCGGCTTCGACCAGTTCTACCCGCGCTGCCGTCAACCTTGTGTGGGCATCGTTCTGCCGTCAATGCTAGTTGGTTATAGAGTTATTTAAATCCTATCACCGATAGCATTGACGGTCAGAAAGGTGCACCTCATTCATGAATCACGCTACAAGGCAGAACAAAAACGAACACGTCGTTGAAATTACCCAGTGCTGGGCCATCAATCTGGTTGTGGTATGTTGTTTAATATCCTTCATAGCACCACCAACTTGATAAACTCGGACCTGGGGACAATCGTCGAGTTAACCTCCCAAGACGGTGACTCCACAGGGCAGTGCTGTCGACAAGAAGAAGAAGTTTAGTGGATATAGCTAGCGATAGTAACAGCCGGAGATAAAAAATTAACTCACAATGTCCATTCATATCCATTTCAGATTATGTTGACTTCCATTTGAATATAATGGTTGATTTTAATATGCAGATTGTCCTTAAATAAAGCTTTTTTGTAGGAAGCCCGCCTAGGGTGGAATTTATGCTCCTATTTAGGTGTCTTTTTAGGTATGTTTGCGGATAGGATATTGTTAAGGTATGTCCGAGGGCTGATTAAGAGGACTCAATCCCTTGCATTCACAATAACGAACGAGGAAAACCTAGGAAAAAACCTTCAGTCAGGATTGCTTATGACTGTAGACCTCCCGAATCAGTGTCGCGCCGCTTAACGCTCGAGCCAACACTGTCGATATCCCCCCTTGTATGGTTTTTGTTGAACGGAGTTAAATACTTCATGATCTATGACTGGCTGTCCGGTTTTTGAAAACATTAACCATCATTTAATAACTGAGATATTTATGTGTACATCCCTTGTGTTGAATACATTTTTTACTTGTCATTTAGGTGTTTATGTGTTGTATGTATTCTGCACTTTTTATGATCTTTAGAACAATCTTGCTTTGATTATCTTGCCATTTATCATAGGAAAATATGAATGTCGAAATAGAAAAGGTAAATAAGACATGTGAGAAAGAATAAGGTCCGACCACTAGATTTTGAAGTTTTTGCAGTTGTTTGACATCTGATTTACTATGTTGTGAAGTGTTGATCTAATTTGTGTGTAACATGAGGTGAAATTTTAAAAAGGTTTCACTAAACTAACTCGATCAAGATTCGTGTTTGAGTTTTCGTCAAATCAAGACTGATCGGCCATTGCGGTGTGAAGGACAAGGAGGTTGAGATGTGAATCATCTTTCATCTCACTACCTTGTCTTTTTTGCGGCGGCGGCCACCACTACTCGTCACGCGTCCGGCAACCTTGGGTGGGCATCGTTCTGCCATCAATGCTGGTTTGTTATAGAGTAATCTCATTCCTATCACAGCTAGCATTCATGGTCAGAAAGGTGTCCTGCATTCACGCTGCAACAAGGCAAGACAGGTATGAAGACGTCCTTGATATAACCCAGGGCCGGGCCATCAATCTGGTTGTGGAATGTTGAGTAGAATCATATCACAGCCAGCTTGGTGAACTCGGGCCTGGGGACAATCCTCGAGATAACCTCCCAAGACGGCGACACCGCGTTGCAGTGCTATAATCAAGAAGAAGAAGAAGAAGATTAGTTGATATAGTTGGCGATGGTAACGGCAGGAGATAGACTATTTACCTTACAAAGACAACCCATATCCGTTTCTAGATTGCGATGACTTCGTTTTAATGATAATGGTTTTATATCAATATGGTGTATTCTCCTTGTATGTTTTTTGATAAGTAAAGTAAAGTTAAATCATTCTTGCTCTATGATTAGCTGTCCGGATCTGAAAACATTAGCCCTTTTCAATAACTGATACATTTATTTGTTAATAACTTGCTTTGTGTAACTCTGTAACATGACATTAAGTTGTGTATGTGTGGCATGTAATCTGAGCATTTGAGTATCTAAGACCATTTCGTTAAAAGTTTAGAATGTTGTTGAATATTATTTACTTAATAATTCATTACATAACAATAATGACTTTCGATCTTCACAAAGACCTATTTTTAAAACCATGTCAGTTAACTTTTTTGTTAAAATTTAAATAATTCAATAAGAGATGTATCACAACACAAATATGACATCTCAGATTAAACCTAGCATGCAAAACAGTACTATAGTTATCAAGCGGCAATTACTAGTTCCATCTAAGAAGTGCCGTAATGGAAAATGTATAGTATCACCTTACTTGTTTTTGCTCTAGACTACACTGAGATATACTTGAATCTCAGGTGGTTTGGTGCAAAAACAAGTGGGAGTGACGTAGCAAGAACTCAAGACAACACAGTAAGAAGAAGACATCGACTACGAGGGAAATATCCGGAGCATGAGATGTGAATCATCTTTATCTCATTTTCATGTCCTTCACTATGTATTTAGCACATTTTATTATCTTAGACTTTTGATCTTCACAAAAACCTATTATATATAATCAAGTCAGTGCACTACGTTTAAAACAAATCACTTAGAGTTGTAGCGTTGGGTGACTAGTCACCCAACGTTTGTAGTGTGCTACAATTATTACATCTCAGATTAAATCGAGCATCCAAAATATTATCTTTGTTAACAAGTTCAGGTCAATCTAAAAGATACCTCAATGGCAATACACTTTCACCTTACTTGTTATTTAGCTAAATCTCACTGAGGTTAACTTGACTCTCAGGTGGTATAGTTAAAAAAACATGTGGGAGTGACGTAGCAAATACTCGAGACAACATGGTTTGAAGAAGACATCGACTACGACGAGAGAAATATAACCCAGGGCCGGGCCATCAATCTGGTTGTGGAATGTTGAGTAGAATCATATCACAGCCAGCTTGGTGAACTCGGGCCTGGGGAACAATCCTCGAGATAAACCTCCAAGACGGCGACACCGCGTTGCAGTGCTATTTTCAAGAAGAAGAAGATGAAGAAGAAGATAAGTTGATAAAATTGGCGATGGTAACTGCAAGAGATAGACTATTTACCTTACAAAGACAACCCATATCCGTTTTAGATTGTGATGACTTCGTTTCGATGATAATGGTTGATATCAATATTGCGTATTGTCCTTGTATGTTTTTTGTTGAGTAAAGTAAATTTAAATCCTTCTTGATCAATGATAAGCTGTCCGGATCTGAAAACATTAGCCCTCTTCAATAACTGATACATTTATTTGTTAATATCTTGCATTGTGTAACTCTGTAACAATCTGAACATTTAAGTATCCAAGACCATAACGTTAAAAGTTTTAAATGTTGTTGAATATTTACTTAATGGTACATAAGTAACAATAATGACTTCAATCTTCACAAAGACCTATTTTTACATTCATGTCAGTATACTATTTTGTTAAAATTTAAATAAATCAATAAGAGATGTATCACAACACATATATTATATGATATATATTATAAAATCATATAATAATATATATATATATATATATATATATTTTAAGTATCTTTACGGTAAATAATCACGCACAGTATTATAGAAAATAACTTTTAATCCCAACGTTTCAGAAAAACTATGTTTCCATTTTCAAGGGAAGGGTAAAACAAAAATTCAATAAAACAACAACAGCATTATAAAAACAAACAAATAGAAACAGAAAACACACTACCTTGCAAACATAGAAAATTACAAAGATCCAATTGCAGTGAACCTAATATCAAATCACTTGGTTGCATTGTGAGTGTGACTTCTTGTGACCATTCTAGCAGGCCTATCGCTGTCTTCATGTCTTGGTACCACAGGCGGCTCAGTCTCATACTTTTCAAGAGCTGCAGTATGACTTCTAGTCATTCTGCTGGATTCCAAATTTCTAGACAAGATGGTTGGGCCCGTCCGGACCGTCCCACGTTCGTCTAGAACTGCAGGCACTCTATCAGCCGCTATACCGCTTTCTTTGACTAACCTCTCAATCAAAGCAGGCTTCCACGATTTAGAAAAACGCTTGCCATCGTCTCGTTTGTTAAGATTGAGTGGGTGCTTCTCAATTTCCACTGCCTCTCATACTGCAGCTCTTGAAAAGTATGAGACTGAGCCGCCTGGATGTGGAGTTGTTGGAGTGGAGTTGTGTTGGAGTCTGACTCCAACCTCCGTAGAGTCACAGCCTACCTTGATAATGTCTGACGTAGTACAGACGAAACGTCGGTGGACGCCCAGGTTCTGCCCTGGTTCACCTTATTTTCGACGCGGTTTTACCCAAGATCCTTGTTTTTATCCTATGACGGGCCGCGAAAACCTACAACAATCCATATATATATATATATATATATTTCATCTGAAACGTTTTATGATTGAAGCTTCATTTGTACTCTCGCGTTAACTCCTTTTTTTTAAATCAATAAGTTGTAAAGAGTTTGTTTACTGCTTATATTGTTATCTTAGGCAATCACGATTAAAATGTAATATATTAATGATTATTGATTGTAACGTTTCATCTGGAGAAAACATTCAGATTTAATTTTGATCTTGCCAAAGCCATACTTTCAATCAACACTGTCAGCGTATGAATTTGTCCAAACGTAAACAAATTACAAAAAATTGTAGCTCGATACAAAATGTATATTATATCTGAAATAAAAATAATTAAAAAATTAAAAAAATAACAGTGGGTGTGACTCGAGACAGCACAGTAAGAACACATAGAGTACGAGGAAAATATCTAGTTAGGCCGACTCTTGTTACTGGTTGTCTCATACAGTGTTATGAATTCTTTTAGGCAGGCATCAAAAAGAGTTGGCAGGGCATTGTTTCTTAACGTGTGGAGCCGAATGAAGAAGCATTCATGCTGCCACATGAGAACGAATAAAACTCAAGAGGACAAGAACGAAGTTAACGGTGAAATACCCAGGGCCGGACATCAATCTGGTTGTGGAATGTTGTGTACAATCATTTAGCAGCCAGCTTGGAGAACTCGGACCTGTGAACAATCGTCGAGTTATCCTCCAAAGACGGGGGACTCAACAAGGCGGTGCCATCGTCAAGAAGTAGAGTAGTAGGAATTGTAGTATTTATGAGTAGTAGATAAAGTCGTCTAACGTAAACAATATTGGTAACAGAAGGAGGTATAATGTTACCAAACATTGTCGACCCACTTTTGTTTCAGTTGTGTTGTCTTTATGTTGAAGACTGGTTTTTGATAACAAGATAGCTGGTTGCCCAGCTTGGTAATTGTTGAGTAAAGTTTGAAGTCAACATATTTTTGGAGTGACAGGTTTGGTCACAAACGAAAACAAATACGGGTTTGATAATTTTAATTTGAGTGTAATGTGCAATAAACTTTTAATTTTAATAAATTTACATTAAATTTAAAAATGTGCATAACCGACCAATTAGAATACATACACAGAAGGGTGACGTGAATACATTGTTTTTCTGTTATCCTTTTGCAATAAATGTTGAAGTAAATTCCATATGTACGAGTTTTTAATTTGTAATTACAATTTTCTAAATAATATGTATTTTTTTAATTGTTTGAAATGCATGGTGTATAACCAAGAAATATTCTGTAAAGAGCTTATATTATTCATTAAAAATGCGTGTATGGAACAATCAACTAGGAGAATTCGGAACTTGCCACATAAAGTTGGGGGATGTGAGATGTGAGTTTTCTTCATCTCACTACCTTGTGTTTCTCGCGGCGGCGGCCACCACTTCTCGTCACGCGTCCGGCAACCTCGGGTGGGCATCGTTCTGCCATCAATGCAAGTTTTCAATAGAGTTATATGATTCCTATGAAAGCTTCCATTGACGGTCAGAAAGGTGTTCCACATTCACACTGCAACAAAGCAAGACAATGATGAAGACGTTGAAATACCCAGGGCCGGGCCATCAATCTGGTTGTGAATGTTGTGAACTATCTATCATATCGCTCCCAGCCTGATGTACTCGGACCTGGGGACAATCGTTCAGATCACCTCCCAAGACGGCGACTCCGCGGGGCAGTGGATTGTCATGTCATTTCATGTCATTATCGTGACAGGATTGTCCAAATTGGTTTCTAGTTAAGTGAAGTTGGAAGTCATTGTGTTTACTGCATAACTGGTATGTCATGTGCGGGGACTGACAGCAAGGTATAGGAGGCATATGAGACAATAACGATCCATGCTTGAGATACTTCAATGTCCACTAGATTTAAACATTTTTGCAGTAGCTGGCGCCCAGCATAAAAACAGCCTGTCTAAAGAGAGATCAGGTAAATGTTTTGAATTTAATTGTTTTAATTGTTGTTATTACTTGTGTGGAGAGCTATTTGTTTACAAGTTAATCACCTGGTTTACTATGTACCGAATTGTTCTAATTTATGTGCAATTTAAGGTGTATTTTCAAAATGGTTCTGAAAATTTGTTTTACTAACTCAATCACGATTCGGGTTTAAGCTGATACTTCCTCGTGAAGGATGAGGAGGTAGAAATGTGAATCAAGCTCATCTCACTACCGTGTCATTTACTCGGCTTTGACCACTTCTACCCGCGCTGCCGAAAACCTTAGGGTGGGCATTGTTCTGCCGTCAATGCTAGTTTGTTATAGAGTTATTTGAATCTTATCACAGATAGCATTGACGGTCAGAATGGTGCAACTCATTCACGAATCACGCTACAAGGCAAGAAAAAACGAAGACGTCGTTGAAATTGCCCAGGGCTGGGCCATCAATCTGGTTGTGGCATGTTGTGTAGAATCATTACACGGCCTGGTTGATGTACTCGGACCTGGGGACAATCGTCGAGATCACCTCCCAAGACGGTGACTCCACAGGGCAGTGCTGTCGACAAGAAGAAGAAGTTTAGTGGATATAGTATAGTCCTATGCGATGGTAACAGCAGGAGATAAAACATTAACTTAAAATGTCCACCCATATCCATCTCCGATTATGTTGACTTCCCTTTGAAGATAATGGATGATTTTAAAATGCAGATTGTCCTTGTATGGTTTTTGTTGAGCGGAGTTAAATCCTTCATGCCCTATTATTGGCTGTCCGGTTTTGAAAACATACACCATCATCATTTCACAGAATGTGTGTGTGTTCATGAGTACATCTCTTGTGTTGAATACATTTTTTACAAGTGATTAAGTTGTCTATGTGTTGTATGTATTCTGCACTTTTTATTATCTTTAAAACAATAAGTTTAAAATTTAAAATGTTGTTGATTAGATTTCTGGTGATACATTACATTACAATAATGACTTTCGATCGTGACCAAGACCAATACATTTTGTAAAAAATGTAGTTACCGGGTACTCGCTTACTCGTCTAACAAATACTTTTGCGTTTTCCTAGTAATAATATGCAGATTGTTCTTGTATGTTTATTGTGAAGGAAGTTTAATTCTTCCAGCTTAATGATTGGCAGTCTAAATCTGAAAACATTTCCGTCTTGCAATAAATGAGAAATTTATTTAAACATATCTAGCGTTCTGTACTGTAACACTTTCAATTGTCATACGGTTGTTTATGTGTTGTGTATTATCTGCTCATTTAATCATATAGGAACATAATGTTAAAAATTAAAAATTTAAGTTGATTATTTTGTATGGAGATACATTACATTAAAAACTTTCGATCTTCACAAAAACCTATTTTATATAATCAAGTCAGTGCACTTCGTTTCAAACAAATCACTTAAGAGTTGTTGTGTGCTACAATTATTACATCTCAGATTGAAACGAGCATCCAAAATATTATCCTTGTAAACAAGTTCAGGTCAATCTAAAAGATACCTCAATGGCAATACACTATCACCTTACTTGTTATTTAGCTAAATCACACTGAGGTATGCTTGACTTTTAGGTGGTTTAGTTAAAAAACAAGTAGGAGTGACGTTGATAATACTCGAGACAACACGGTTTGAAGAAGACATCGACTACGACGAGAGAAAGATAACCCAGGGCCGGGCCATCAATCTGGTTGTGGAATGTTGAGTATAATCATATCACAGCCAGCTTGGTGAACTCGGGCCTGGGGACAATCCTCGAGATAACCTCCCAAGACGGCGACACCGCGTTGCAGTGCTATAATCAAGAAGAAGATGAAGAAGAAGATTAGTTGATATAGTTATGATGGTAACTGCAGAAGATAGAATGTTACCTAACAATGTCCACCCATATCCGTTTCAGATTGTGATGACTTCGTTTTACGATAATGGTTGATATGAATATGGCGTATTGTCCTTGTATGTTTTTTGTTGAGTAAAGTAAAGTTAAATCCTTCTTTATCTATGATAAGCTGTCCTTATCTGAAAACATGAGCCATCTTCAATAACTGACACATTTATTTGTTACTATCTTGCTTTGTGTAACTCTGTAACGATCTGAGCATTTTAGTATCTAAGACCATAACGTCAAAAGTTCAAAATGTTGTGAATATTTACTTAATGATACATAACATAACAATAATGACTTTCGATCTTCACAAATTCCTATCTTTACATTCATGTCAGTATACTATTTTGTTAAAATTTAAATAAATCAATAAGAGATGTATCACAACCCAAATATTATACAATATTTATTATATAATATATATATATTACTGACATCTTGGTTTCACCATAATAGTATCATGATAAACTTATTTTCTTGATCATTGGCAAATTTAAATGTTCTAGGCTAGTGAAATGTGGAAATTGCTTACAAAAGTTGTTGGAGGCATGTGAAAACATAACCATCAAAGCTTGACGTGTGGCTATATCTTGTTTACTATGCTTTGAAGTTGTTTTTTAAAATGCAATTTAAGGTGTATTTTCCAAATGGTTCTCCACGTTTGATAACCTGACTCGATCACGAGTCGTGTTTGAACTTTCATTTAGTCCAGACTGATCGGCCATTGCGGCGTGAAGGACAAGGAGGTTGAAATGTGAGTCATCTTCATCTCACTACCTTGTCTTTCTCGCGGCGGCGGCCACCACTTCTCGTCACGCGTCCGGCAACCTTGGGTGGGCATCGTTCTGCCATCAATGCTGGTTTGTTATAGAGTAATCTCATTCCTATCAAAGCCAGCATTCATGGTCAGAAAGGTGTCCTGCATTCACGCTGCAACAAGGCAAGACAGGTATGAAGACGTCCTTGATATAACCCAGGGCCGGGCCATCAATCTGGTTGTGAAATGTTTGGTAGAATCATATCACAGCCAGCTTGGTGAAATCGGGCCTGGGGACAATCCTCGAGATTACCTCCCAAGACGGCGACACCGCGTTGCAGTGCTATTTTCACGAAGAAGAAGATAAGTTGATAAAATTGGCGATGGTAACTGCAAGAGATAGAAATTTACCTTACAATGTCCACTCATATCCGTTTTAGAGTGTGATGATTTCGATGATAATGGTTGATATCAAATATTGTGTATTGTCCTTGTAAAGTTTTTTGTAGAGTAAAGTAAATTTAAATCCTTCTTGATCTATGATAAGCTGTCCGGATCTGAAAACATTAGCCCTCTTCAATAGCTGACACATTTATTTGTTAATATCTTGCTTTGTGTAACTCTGTAACAATCTGAACAATTAAGTATCCAAGACCATAACGTTAAAAGTTTTAAATGTTTGTTGAATATTTACTTAATGGTACAAAAGTAACAAAAATGACTTCTATCTTAACAAAGACCTATTTTTACATTCATGTCAGTACACTATTTTGTTAAAATTTAAATAAATCAATAAGAGATGTATCACAACACATATATTACATGATATATATTATAAAATAATATAATAATATATATACACATACATATATATTTATTTATATATGTTTAAACTTGGCTTTATAGTAGGCGACTATGACGCTGTTATGTTTTGTACTTTAGACAGAAATTAAAAAGTGACTACACCGGGGTAAGTATATATAAAATATATATATATAATATTATATATAGTTAATATATATTTATTAATATTATTATATAATATAATATAACTGACAAGTCGCGCTTACGCGCGGCTTGAAAGCCGCTGCGCGGAGGGCTTGGAAAAACCTCGTACCTGAATTCCTCGTAGTTTGTAATACCTCGTTTCCGCGGACAAACTCAAACTAATCGGCCGGAGTACGGCCGCGATGCGGTAGTTTGCGGGCTCCCTCACGTTGTGTTAATCCGAAGACTGGATAAATTTTGTTTCCGGCACAACTTTTGGTTCGTCGCCGGCCCTGCCCTCCGCTCCGAAGTAACCGTTGGAAATTTTTTTACGAGATCAATTGATTATTACGCCAAATTTTAAATTTCGGGACGACAAATTTTCCGGACGCTTTTCCGGTAGTAGAAATTTTTGTCTGTTCGCTGGTTCCATTAGAGCCCTAGATGGAGCCGATCGGAGCAAAATGCCCGAGTAAAAGGCCTCGCAGTCGGGCGAATTTCCAAGTATGTCAAAGTCTTAGCCACATCCGAGCGGTTTTCCGTAGAGTCCGAGATGGACCCAATCGGGACAATAATTTGTATCCATTGTTAAAGATCCATAAACATAATTTTAACGCGGGACCGCTTTTCCGGTACGTCAAAATATGATCCTCGAACGCCCGGTTCCGTAGATGCCTAAAATGGACCGGGGTCGTACAATTGCGCCTTTCGTAAAAATCAGGGACATGGGTTTCCGGGGTAGTATTTCCGGTACGGTCTAAAATCTTCGCTACGTCCGCGCGGGAGTCCGCAGAGGCCGAGATGTACCTGATCGGTCGATCACTGCGCCTATCGTAAAAATCTCGACTTAAGTTTTCCGTGACCTTTTCCGGTTACGTTCAAAATATGCGCCTCGACCGGCCCGGTTACGTAGAGCCCAAATGGAACCCGTCGTAGAATTATTGCGCATTTCGTAAAAATCCGGGACAAAGTTTTGCGAGGACGCTTTTCCGGTACGTAAAAAATATGATCCTTGAATTTTCCAGGAGTTTCCGTAGAGCCCAAATTAACCCGGTCCGCACCATTATGCGCCTTCGTTAATATCCGGGACAAAGTTTTTCCAAGACGATTTTCGGTACGTACAAACATGCATCTCGTCCTATTTTGAGTCTTCCGCCTGGTTCTTGTAGAGCACGAGATGAACCGATCTGACTGTAATTGTGAAAAGATATTAAAAAACAATGCTTTACCCCAATATGACCAACCACAATTTTGAGGAAATACCAAAAATGATTTTTGCGCACGTTCAAATGAAAGATTTTTCTGGGGTCGTGGCTATGACGCGGCCCCCTCTGACGTCATCGGAAGGAAATATATAAAATTAAAAATTTTTTTTTTTTTTTTTTTTTTTTGTGAATGCCCCAGAATGCTCGGATCACTGTTTGGACTATAAAAATTAACCCTGTTGTATTCTTTTGATATTGTGAGTAGGTTACTCAAAACGTGCTTTTCCTCCCACACCCCTCCCTTTTCCTGCGTTAATGATTGGAATATTGGTTGTGGCGCATGCTCATGCTTGACTGGGATACCATTCTAGTGAATTTATGCTTAATTGGCGGCTAACAGGAATGTCCAAAATATAACCATAAATGGTCATTCGAGTGCCCATATTCACTGTTCTACTTAAAAAATGACCCGTTTTGACAACCTCAACTTTATGTTAATCGATTTCAATTAATTAAAAGATCACCTCCACCCCCGGATCGGAGGTTTTCAGCGCCTTTCGTAAAAATCCGGGACAAAAGTTTTTCCGGGACTCTTTTCCGGTTCCTAGGCCCATTAACCTACAATGGCCAGGCCAGGATAGTGTGCGAAAAGAAGTTGACTGGTTTTAAAAAAATCGGTGAAACCGCTGCCGAAGGTGTATCCAGACTAAGGGGAGAGGGGGTACCGTGTATAACATTGAGACGTAAACGTATGTTGCGATAGGGAATGTATTTGTAAGACAACTGGCCACCAAGTCTTTGGCAATTTAATTAACATGCTTGGTTTGACAGATCTTGCATACAGATTAGTATGTAGGCCTAATGGAAGATATGTACTCTTAGGCCTACCTCGTGACATACTCCATCGTCCGCCACCCCAGTTACCTCGGCGGTTCCCAGAACAAAAAATTTGACTTTGCCCCCCCCCCCCTCCTCCTCCCTTCCAAAAGACCGCTTCTGCCCAACCCTAAAGGAAGTCTGTCCCAAAATGTTGTCCATGTCGCCCCCATGGACATTGCCCCTCTTTGCATATTCTAAAATGCAATTATAATGGCTGAGATATTGATGAAATGTCTTAATTTCTATTTCTTATTCCACCCCCCCCCCCTCCCACCAAAACAGTGCCATTGCGGCGTCCACTCAAAACAGTCCTCAAAAGTCGGATTAGTACCGAAGAAAGTTAATAAAGTTTCAATAATAATCAAGGTTTAAGATATTATAAAAAACTCGACTTCCCCCTCAACCCCCTCCATAAGCCCTCAACCACTTTGTCCTCTCGATTCCCTCGTTGTGTCGTTGAGGCTAAACACATGATATTTCCCCAGGAGAAAAAAAATATTGGACTTTTTACCCCCCCCCCCCCTCCCACACCCTTCCAAAAGAGCGTTGCTGCCCAAACCCTAAAGGAAAGTCTGTCCAAAAATGTGTCATGTCGCCCCATGGTCATTGCCCCTTGGCATATATAAAATGCCAATTATCCTTGTGAGTTGACGTCATTTGATAACCTGGTTGTGTTCACTGTGGCCCAAAAACCCTGTATTTTTTAAAAACCAAATAGTACGAAACATTTAATTCGGCCCGCGACGGACGTAAATTGCCCGAAGACTATAGATAGTGTTTAAAAAAACATTTGCAAAATTGAATCTATTACATATCTAGGGCGACGGTAGTCGCCCGGCAGACAAGCGACGCGATGCTTAGGCGACACCGAACTCCGGCCCTATATACACCTACAAGGAGTTGGGGGGTTTTTAGCTATCTGCACACGCGCCCCCGAAAGAGTTACAATCTTGAAAACTCGGTATATGACCTGGATATGTGGTCAGTGAATACCAAAAAAAAAATAACCCGATCCGACAACTCGTTCTGTGTTAAAAAAGGCTACTAACATGTCGCAAATTCCTTAAGGCTGGCTGCGGGCTGGTGGCTGGGGCTGGTAGTTGGTAGTTGGGTGGGTGGTGGGTGGGTGGGTGGGTTGGCCATTTCTCCGCGGAGAGTTCTTTAGCCTACAGAGCAACGGTAAATCTTAGAACTATGAACTTGGACCAGCACGTAGGGTATTTCAGACGCAAGTGCCTTTTGCTTTAAACCAAAAATCGGGTAACAGGGGACCGGAGAAAATCAAAAATTGGATGATAATCAAAAAACGAGTAATTACCAGGCCGTTGGTAATTTGTACAAAAACTTGAAATTTAAACATGCTATTAACCATTTTATTTAAATATCTGGCGTCTCCAAAACATCAAGGGGCTAAAATTTGGGATATGACCATCGGGCCCAAAATGACAAAAAACATATCTGAACTTTAAGAAAATGAATCATTCAAAAGAAGAAAAACGCTAACAACTGAGATGTTCAAACGTGGAATACATTTTTTTTTGGGGGATATCTCTCATTCTTTATCACGTTTTGATATGGAAAGCAAAAAAATTGGTTAACGGGTACCGGAAAAAAAAAAAAATATCAAAAGTAGGTATTCCGTACTCTTATGAATATACGCCTTTATACCGAGAAAACGGTTATCTTAGAACTTTGAAAACTTGGTGGCCACACTCAGATGTACCTCATATAACAACACACAGGGCAATGGGACCGGGGACAAATCAAAATCAAATTTTCAAAATCAAAACGGCCGTAAATTAACTCAGGCCGTGTAATTTGTTTAACAAGCTTGAAATTAAAACATGCTCTTAACCATTATAAATACAAGTGCTTATGCTAGTGCGTTGGTTTGTGTTAGCGTATATGCTTCCAATGCAGAAGGGCCAGGTTCCGATTTCCGCTAAAGTCAGAAGTTTTTTAAAACTTCTGATTTGCATCGTTAAGTCTATCATGTTCTTGTCTTAGGAGTTTGTAAACGGTGACTTTTGGAAGCCCGTTCCTAGCAAAATCAAAAGCGTAATTACCAGGTCGTAGTAATTTGTTATCAGCTTGAAATAAACATAGCTCTTAACATTATAAATATCTAGTGCCTTATGCTAGTGCGTTGGTTCTTGTTGTAGCGTATCTGCTTCCAATGCAGGAAGGGCCAAGGTTCGATTCCGCTCAAGTCAGAAGTTTTTTTTACTTCTGATTTTTTGGACCTTAAGCTAATCAGTTCTTTGTCTTAGGAGTTTTGTAAACGGTGTGACTTTTGGAGCCGTCCTAGCAAAATCAAAACGCGTAATCACTCCAGGAGTAGTAATTTGTATACAAGTTTGAAATTAAACATGCTCTTAACCAATTATAAAATATTGGTGGTGCTTATGCTAGTGCGTTGGTCTTGTTGTTAGCGTATCGGCATTCCAATGCAGAAGGGCCAGGGTCTCGATTTCCCGCTCAAGTCAGAAGCTTTTTTTAACTTCTGATTGGACTTTAAGTTCTATCAGTCTTGTCTTAGGAGTGGTAAACGGTGACTCGGAGCCGTCCTAGCACGAAGCACCCATATAAATTAAGACGTGGTTCGATCGGCCTTGTGATTCTGGCGTTGATCCGCGGATGTTCGACTGATCCATTACCACTGATTGATATATTTCTATTAAAAATTATCGGATCTTTTGGTTGGTTATCGCTCACTCGTCTCGATTGCGTCGGGGGCCTGCAGGGTTGGGTGTTCGCTTGATTAAAGTCCCCCACTGACAAATCAGTTTATATATAAAACTGAGTGGTAGACTCTAAATAAAAATTTATTTTATTTATTGTATTTAAGGGGTATCTTTTGGGGGGACCGGGGCCCAAAAATGTAAAAAAAAAACTTTGAACTAACAAATTTAATTTCAAAAAACTCCATCATTCACACCTTGATAGCGAACGAACAACAAAAAGATTGTGATATCCCCCAAAATACAAAAATTGTAAAAAAGACGGCAGCCAAGCTCTCTTCAAACGTCCTTCGGCTGTGAATGCTGTGAGATTATAGAAGTTGAGCCAAGCTTTTTATTCTTTCTCCCTAGTTTCGCTTTGAAAATATGTAAGATCATTTCGCCTGTTGACGAGCGACACCAAGCCAACGATTTTTGTGGTAAAAAAGTAAAATTTTAAACTCGAATCATAAAAAAATGACTTGGCCCATTGAATTTGGTTCATGGCCAAGAAAAAAAAAAAATTTTTTTTTTTTTTTTATGATTTCGAATTTAAAAAATTTTACTTTTTCTACCACAAAAATCGTTTGGCTTGGCGCTCGTCAACAGCGAAAATGATCTTACATATTTTCAAAGCGAAACCCTGCAAGGGAGAAAGAATTAAAAAGATTGGCTCAACTTCAATAACTCACAAGCAATTCACAGCCGAAAGACTTTTGAAGGAGAGCTTGGTGCCGTCTTTTTTACAAAATTTTTGTATTTTGGGGATTTGTGACTACTCTAAATGCGACCATTTAGAAACATTTGATTGTATTAAATGGCAAAATAAGTCGATCAACGCCTCACCCTTCAAATAATAATTGTAAATTTTCGTAAAATTTTGAAAGGAGGGCTGAATTGAAATTTATTTTCGATATATAAATAACTTCGGCAGAACATCGTTTGAAGGGCAAATATGTGAGTTTTGTATTTATTGATTATATGAAAATGAAGTGGGTAGTACATTTGTTAGCCCCTCCCCCCTCTTGGCCTTCCCACTCCTCCTCCCGCCACACATAGCTTTTCACAAACAAATTTAAATTACTATATAATGTCATTTACACATGAACACAAAAGGCATGTAAACGAAGGGACGTACCACAATCGGTAGCATGTAGGTTGATTAAAATACATTAAAATTTCACAACAATGCAATATGAAAAAAAAGTATCGACCCGACCGTGACTCGAACCCACGCCGGCCCGCGTGAAAAACTTTTCATTCTGACGCTCGACTAAACTGCCGTGTGGATATATGCCGAGTAATAACTGTACCCTATACACGCGCGTTGGAAATTTCATCGCAGGGAATAATAAAATGAGTTATAAATATTTTTTTTCGGCGCTTAGGAGTCAAAAACGAAGGTTTAAAAAAGTTGTTTTTCGGAATCCTCGAACCTGATCTGAATTTAATGGACCAACAAAGTAAACCCCAACCTCTAGAGTCATCCCCGTTTAATGACGTTTTATATTTGCATGCAACTGTAAAAAGTTGTTTTTTCTATGCAAAAACGGCACGCATGTCAATTTTGTCGGTGTCACTTTACCCTTCAAACGAAACCAAATGCGTGATTTTTGGTATGACAATTTTCGTAAAGGCTGGGAAGAGTGCTTTCTCCCATTCGTGAATTTTACAAAAAATATTTACCGTGCTTTTCGTGCCCTTGAATGCAAAGTTCAACTTTCAAAAAGTGTCCCGGACCGAATCGAAGGCTTCCACCTAGCCCGGGTTCGAACCCGGGTTTCTCAAACAATTTTATTTAAATACCTTCATCTTCCGCATTTTAAAGAGCCTTGGTCTTTCCCAAAATCAAAACAGAGGAAAAGGCAATATTTAAGCTTTTAAAGTTGCCCCCCAAAATGTTAAAAATTAAAACTTTTTTGATTTTGGGATTTTTTTCCGCGCAATCGGCAAAAGATATCGGCTATTTTTTTATCCTCACCCGTTCGCCATTTTTGGACATTGGGAAAATTGACACCCCTCGGGGCTCTACCGCGCATCTAAAATTTTTTAGAAATTTGAAACGGAAAATCCAAACAATGTCCAAAAATAAGAAAAACGGGTCGTTTCAAAAAACATGCCCCGACGGTTCGGGTGCTTTTTGGGAAAAATGTCCACGCGTGGGAAGACGAAATTAAAAATTATGATTTTTTTTTCATTTTTTCTCGTCCGCAAATAAGTGCTCTCCCCAAAACGGCACGCGGAGCCAAAATGTTCATCGTCGCCAAGGCCAAAGTATGCGAGCGGGTCCAAAAACCCTTGGCGGTGCCTGTACCGGAAAGATTCCGAACGCACCGGTACCGTCGACGTTCGGGTGCGACGCCCACTTTGGGCGCGGCAACCGTTTAATCCAAAAAAAAAAATTGTTTTCCGCGCCCAGATCGTGTTATTTAAGACTATTAGTATAGACATCTAGGTTTCCCCCTAATAGTATCATGATAAACTTAGTTTCTGATCATTGGAAAATTTAAATGTTCTAGGCTAGTGAAATGTCGAAATTGCTTACGAAAGTTGTTGGAGGGGAAGTAAAAACATAACGATCATAGCTTAAGTTTTGGCAATATATTGCTTACATGTTTTTAAGTTTTAAAAAAAAATGCAATTTGAGTGTTTTTCAAAACGGTTCTCCACATTTGATAACCTGACTCGTAGCAATAGTAGTAACACATAAAAGGGCTGTACGGTATATGTCCCATGTAGCAGCTATGCCACTGCAGGGAGTTATTTAAAGACCTAGAAATTTTAACTTTGCCCTGCCTGACATTTACAATGCAATTTTATATGTTTTAAATAATGACAAGAAGACATCGACTACGACGAGAGAAATATAACCAGGGCCGGGTTATCAATCTGGTTGTGGAATGTTGAGTAGATCATATCACAGCCAGCCTGGTGAACTCGGGCCTGGGGACAATCCCGAGATAACATCCCAAGACGGGGAACACCCCGTTGCAGTGGGTATTTTCAAGAAGAAGAAGATGAAGAAGAAGATAAGTTGATAAAATTGGCGATGGTTTCTGCAAGAGATAGAATATTACCTTACTAGGAGAACGCTAAGTCCCGCCCCGTTGTTTGGATGAGCGTAATTGGAAAAATTGACCTGCCATGGTTTCGTATGCAGATTTTTTGTTGTTTTGTGAAAAAATTTTACTAAGTCGATTTTTTTAAAAATTAAAAATTTAAAAAAAAAATAAACTTTATTCATTTATTTTCATTAACGTCATTTTAAAAAAAAAGAAAAAATCGTAAAATTGCTATTTTTAAAGAAATAAATGTTTGTTTTCTAATTAAGTAATTTGGAAGACAATATGCTCACTGCATCACTAGTACCCATTTCAGCAGAATATCTTCTGGACGTTCGAATTAAGTGCACAACGTCTTTTAAAAAGTTACGTCCATTTTTAACTTGTTTCGCGGTTTATACAACATTGTAAGTGCAACATATTTAGGCGATTCAGTTTTTGTTTCATATGGATATTAAATGGGTATCTGGGGTAATGTTTTTTAATATCATTCAGTATCTCAATTAATTTTCCCTTTTTTGAAATACCCATGCAATATCTATAGATTATTCTTCGTATAAAATCCAACGGTAAAAAAGGGGCATTTGGACCTGTCGCTCCTGTCTTTTTCTCATTCGATAGCAGCATCAAGAGAGGAAGAGGGTTGGTGCTGGGTTTTGTCTTAAACTGGCCCAAGCTGGTAATTTTATAGCAGCAGAAGGATTTTAATACCTCAAAAAAGACTTAATATTCTTTTTTCATACTATTATTTAAAAAGTTCACATTTATAGAATGTCAGTCAATCCACAGTCGGAATTCTCAAATGAATTAAAGTTTTCAAATTACGCGCTGTGCGAACCATGGCGATAAAAACTTGTTTTTAATTTTCGCCCTATCGATTCGACCTTATTTTTCGTAATTTTGTTCTGCCTAGTCACAAACAAAACACAATCGTCAAAGTGCTACGCTCTGTTTTTTTCGGAGTATTAAAAGTTTTATTTGATAAACATGTCGAACTTGGTGAATTGTGCACTGAAAGACATGTCAACGTGGGGCAGAGAAAAAAATGAATTTTTTATCGGTTAATAAAAAGAAAAAGAGCATCGGCAAATGCTGGATGGAAGGAGGAAATTTTGGGTTAAGTTCCCTTTTTTATTCCAAGTAGAAGCCTAGGCTGGGGGCGGGCCCTAGTTAAAAAAATTAGGCTGGGCCCTTGGCATTTGAAAAAAAAAATCTTCCATTAACTGGGCCAAAGACCCAGTTCTTTTGGGCCAGCCTAGGCCAAAGCAGGCTAGGCGTACTCTAGGCCTAGGGCTAGGGCCTAGCTTAACATTCACCCTACGTACTGGTCCCAAGGATAAGACCCCCCTTGCCATTGCAATTGATTGAAATTTTAATATACCCTCTAGGCAAGCGGGCTGGGGCCCCTAGATCGTGTAAGTTTAAAGGGCCTGCCAGGCCTACAGGCAGGAGCATTCATTTTCCCATTTTTTGAGTGGAATTTCAGTGTTAAAATTTTTCTTTCAGATACGCAATGCAGATATTTACAAGTTGTAATCCCCCACATAAAGGGATGCAGGGTTTCTGCGGACACTGGGCAACTTGGGATTAAGGGGGAAAACCATCTGTGGGCCTACGACCCTTCGAAAAAGTGAGGCTCCAAAAGCATGAGCGGAATCGAAGGCAACTTGCGCCTTCTACGACGAGTTAGGTAAAATCCTCGGTTGGCGGCAAGATCTAACCTGACTAGACCCCCCCGGCTGCGACTCGAGGGGGCTGGAAAATTTAATATCCCGGTACGTGAAAATTGTTTTGTTGCCGCGTAGTTTAGTATTTTTTTGTTGGTTTCAGGCTGGGCCAAAAATAAAAATATAGCTTTTTGGGGTGGCCCCAAGTTTTGTTTAAGACACTCCCCCATCTCAAGGAAAAAAATATTAAAAAAAGGTAGGGGGGAAATTCCCAGGGAAAAGGAATTACATTTCAGGAAAAACCAACACATTCAAAAGAAAATTTTAAAAATTAAGAAACCCTTGGGGCCTACAAAAAACTGTTTATAAACGATTTTAAAGACTTAATTTAAAAACTAAATTTAGCTAAAGGGTTTTTTTTTTTTTAAAAATTTATTTAAATGATTTTTCATTAGGTTTTTTATGGTCCCGGAAACGGAATTACCTGAAACCCTTTTTGAAAACCTGGAAGGGTGGAATAAAATCTTTTTGCAGCTTCTACAACATCAGAAGCATAGTACTAAACAAAAATAAAAAAACCCTTTTCTTTGAAAAATAATAAATTATATTTTTAAAACCCCATTTTATTTTTGGGTAAGGAATTACGACCCTGGTAACAGAATACCTAGTGTTTGAAAATTTCAAAATTTTACATTTTTGACAGTTTCAATAAAAGTTTAAAAAAAATATTGAAATTTGGAAATATTTAATTTCCCAAGGAAATCTCAGGAATAAAAACCCTTTTTTAATAAATCAGCGTTTTTTATAGAAAGGGTTTTTATAAGATTCCCCCCAAAAAATTTGCATTTTGAAATTTTCCCCCAAAATTTGTGCTGAAATTTTAAAAAAATTTCTTGCGACCTACCAGTAGGCCTACCACAGAAGGGAGAATATATAAATTATACTAACGGAAACTGATTTGGTAATTGACGACTGGTGAAAAGGAGGAGCTTAAAACGATCGTAGGTCACGTGAAAAGAGACGAGAGTGGAAAGTTCTCACCCCCAATTTTACGTCTGTTGAACGGCGAACAGGGCACGCTCACCTTTTTTCTAAATTCAAAAATAATTTGGACAAAATTGAGAAAAAATAATATTTAGCAAAAAAAATCATTCGTCTAATAGAAATTTATTTAAAAAAATTTGACACAGCCTTAGCTTTTTGGCCCTATAACAATTACGCAAAAGTTTGAGGTTTCCCAATTTGATGAAATAAAAACAAAAAATAGCCTTTTTACTTCACCTGTAGGTGAAAAAAAATAAAAATAAAATAACCGAAATCAGTTATCATCAGATAAAATAAAAAGGGGTTGGGGCACTTTTCACACTTTTGAGTGAGCAATCATTCTAGTAGGCCTAGCATTTTTGGTGGCCTACATATTTGCCATTTTAAATATTTGAAAATTATTTTGTTCCCATTTGGGTAAAAATTTGTGACCATGAATAAAATTCTTACATTGTAGGAACAGGAACAAGTGTAGGAAGAGTTTGACATGATGCAAAGGTGCAGAAGGTTGATATCCCAAACAAACAAATCATAAACCCTAAGAACTCTAAAAAAAGTTTAAAAAATAAATTTAGTAACGCAGAAATGCCTTAAATACGAATGTTTCAAATTTTTAAAATATTTCAAGTACCCGAAAGTTTTTTTTTTGAAATTTTCAATATTTAAAAATTAGAATTCCCCCAGAAAAATTAGGGTACACATTTAAAAATAATTATTTAGTCCCCATTTCCCCAACGGATAATGTAACCATAGGCAAATTAATAGGGGGGAGGGGGGGAAAAACCCGGGAGGCCTACCGGCACATACCTACTCCTTTCAAAAAATACCAAGGGGCCCAAAGGGTTTTACGTCCCATCCGAAAGGACGGTGAAACCCTTGCAGTCATATAGGTTCCTCCACAACCCCGGAGCCGAGCGGGGAGTCGAGGAGAACAAAGCTGCAACAAAGTTTTTGAACCCTGTTGTCTAGCCAGCGGATACGTGTGTTCGGGGGCAGAGCGGTCCCCCAAATCAACCCCGACCACCCCCGATGTTGCTTAACTTCAGTGTTCGATGAGAACTGGAAACGACCCCGGCTAAATCGCTGGCTTAAAAAAAAAAATCTATTTAGGTCCAGTTTCTTCAAACGATTTACGCATTTTGGGCCCCGTCGCGAAGTAATTTTACGGCAGAGATAGGTTATAAAAGTGTTTAAAAGTGCGGGTCGGGCCCATTTGAAGGGAAAAGCTTTTCTTATAGGGGCCCCACCCCGTGGTTCCCAACCTTTTTTAACTCAGGCACCCCCAAGCTATATTTAACTAGGAAAACGTATAGTCCCCCGCGTTTAGGGTGAGCTTTTTTTTTTAAGTTTTTTTTTTGCGTAGCACCACCACACACACAAGTACGTATTCAGAGAAAAAATTTTTCGATTTTAGGCCTACCCAAAAACGTGGCACGTCAAGTTTAGAGATTTCGAGGTCCCCTTCAATTTTCACAAGATCGCTTTGATGCGTTTGCCCGGAATCGTGCGAACAAACAGAAAAAAAAAAAAAAAAAAACACCCGAGCTAAATTTTTTTGGGGGTCAGTGAAATTAAAGTCTTCGTTTGCTCGTACGCCATCCCAAAAATTTAGCGGCACCCCTTAGCAAATAGTAATGAGCAGGGCTGGTTAACAAAAATTAAAAAATTCAGCAAAGTGATGCAATTGTTGATATTTTAGTAAAAACTAAAAAATACCCTTTCACTGTTTCAATTTTTTAGGAACCATGCTGATTGTAAAATTTTACCCCAGCCAAAGAAATGCATCAGGGCTAGGGCCTTTTTTCTCACAGCACTACAGCACCCTACCATTACCATGTACTCCCCCCTTTCATGGGGTTAATTAACTCTTAATGGGTTTAAAGAAAATTAAAAATCTTCAGAATGTTTGGGATTTTGGTTGATATTAAACTGTTTTAAGTATTTTTTTCGGTAACGCAAATTTCAAACCTGGGTAAAAGGGAAAACCCCAGGAATGATAAATTTTTTTGAGCTTGAATGGGTTTAAACTACCCCCAATGATAGTTTAAAGAAAAAAAAGGGTGATTTAAACAAGGGAGTCACTTATCAACATTTAAAAAAATGTTTTCAAAGCAATAGTGTTTTGTAAATTTCCCTTATCGTATTTCCCTTACCAAAAAATGTAGAGAAAAATATTTTTAAAATATTGTAATTAAATCTCCTTATTTTTAAAAAACTACTTTTTTTGTCAATTTAAAAAACAAATAAATAGAATTTTTAAAAAAATGTTTTTTGGAACAGAATTACTTTGGAAACAGGTATTGGTAAAAAAGTTTTAAAGGCTAAAAGTTTGTACAATTTTTAAAATTTTTTTGGTTTTTTGTAAAACAAATGCAAGTATGAAAGGAGTTTTAAATGAAAAGTTTTAAATAAAAAAAAAACTAAAAATTTTTATAATAAAATAGGCTATGTTTTTACAATGTTCTGTTCAAAATTTAATCGCATGGATAGTGAAAATTAAAAGCATGCAAAAGCGGAAAAAAAAAAATTTTTGGACTTAAGTATTTTCATTTTTTCTAGTACTTGGCTGTGTGGTCTGGGCCCATATTTCCCCGGTTTAGGAGGAACTAAAATTGGGCGAATCGTTGATATCATTTTGGTAATTTGATAGTGATCCCAGCCCTCTTGATGTTAAAATTTTCCCTTTATTCCCCGTGAGTTACCATTAGTATCTTTATTCTAGATCCCAAAAAACGGGGGAGACAGCATAGTGAATTTCGATGGTTCCCTCATCGCGGGCTGTCTTTCAGCAATGGCAGCACCGGGAGCTTACCAAATTATACAAACCTTTAGCCGAAGTGCTGGGAGAGGCCTACAGAAGTAACCTACCCCGCCCTACCCAACAAAGGCCCAAAATATCGAGAGGGTGCAGCAGCTCTACCTAGGCCTACATACACTCAATGGGGGTTGGGGATTCCCCACCCCCTCGCGCCGAAACTCCTACTGAGGAGCCTATCCCTCTGCGCATCGACGATAATATTTTAACGTATCACAATTTCCCCATAATAAAAAACTCGGCGAGTGAAGTAAAAAATAAATTTACTGTGAAATTTTATGTTTTGGGGCCTAAAGGCAGTGAACATTGAAAGCTTTTTGTTATTTGCCTAAGTATACAGTGCCAGTTTTAACCCCAACTTTTCCCCAAAGTTTAGGTAAGGCCTTTTATTTGTTTTTTTTAAAATTTTTATTCTAGGCATATTTTATTAAATGCTTTTAAAAATTGTGTTAATATTGATATTTCACATTTTTTTTCAAGACTGGACCTATACCAGTAATTTTAGTTAATTGATTTGGATTCCTTTTTAGGACAATACCAAGTCTGATAATTGTAATTGTTTCGGTTTAACATTTTTCCCGTTCAACATTTCAGAAACATAGACAAATTTGGAAATGGGGAGTGAGATTTTATATGGTGAAACCCAATTTTTCGTCCCCCAAAGAATTTTTAAAAGGTCTAGACAGGGAAATTTAGAAATTTAACAAAATAGTAGGCCTAAATTTCAGCTTGCTAAAAAGATAAAACCGCAAAAAAAGAAAATATTAACCGATTGTATTAAAAGTAACGAGGGGCCCATAGTTTTTACGTTTACACATTTTTGGAAGCTAGGTCAAAACCCCAATTTTTAAAGCCATTTTTGCTTAGCAAAAAAAAATCAAAAAATTTAAACAAAGAAGTATTTCAAAAAACCTACATAAATGAGATTGAAAAGTTTGCCCCCCCCCCCCCCCCATTTCACTAAAAAAATAACCCGCGGGTAATCAGGGTTTCCCCAAAGGAAACCACCATATCCAATCAAACAGTCTGGGGAAAAAATCAACAACCCCGCGTTTCCATTATAAGCCCCCCCCGCAAAAATAATTTTTGACATTAGAGGCGGGAAATTTTAAATTTCATCTCACAGACAAAGTGTTTCGATGAGAAAAGAGATGTAGGGGGAGGGGGGATTTAAAAATAAAATATTCTTTTATTAAAGGGCACCACATTTACTTTCTGTCAACGTTTTTACGATAAAACACACACAGGATGAGGGAAGAGTAAAATTTTCTCAAAACCTAACCTTCCTGACACTATTAAATGACCATTGTGAAATCACTTTGTAAAATTAGTATTGTACCTTTATATTCTTTTAGAGATTGAAAAAATTTTAATTTTTCAAGTTTTTAAATCGGGGGTGGTGTTGTGCTTCTGCTGTTATGCTTCAGTTTAAAAAAATAAAATAATATTTTTTTACAATTTTTGTAGCCTATAATTTATTGAAATTAAAATTTCCTTTTTTTTCGGAGCGTCTGGGATAGCGCCGAAAGAAAACAACGCTGAATCGATCGTATCTAGTGTACTTGTAAAGTTCCTGCTAATCTATTTAGCTCCTAACCCGATCGATTTGGTGTTTTTCCATTCGGCGCTGCCCAACGCCCCGCCCCCTTTTTGTCCACATCCAATATCCAAGAAACATATTGTTAAAATATTGCATCAATATTTTTGTGTGCCCATTGATTTTTTAAGTCAAATATCTGGTAGTATAAACAATGTTGATTGTTAATATTTAAGTGGAACGTTGTTATGACAATCTTTTCTTGTCAAATTCCGGGGACGTTCGGATAGCTAAACAACGTTTGCTAGTTGTAATTTAAGGATATCGGATATTGACCGGGATATTCCAAATGTTAGATGAAAATATTGTCAAACACATTGAACAAATATCAAATGCTGTGTGGGTATGATATGAGTGGTAACTCACATCTAGGTTTCACCATAATTATATCATGATAAAGTTATTTTCTGGATCATTGGGAAATTTAATTTTTTGTAGGCTAGTGAAATGTGGAAATTACTTACGAAAGGTGTTGGAGGCATGGCAAAACATAACCATTAAGGCTAAATGTCCTGCAATACTTAGTTTACAATGTTTTGAAGTTGTTATAATTTATATGCAATTTAAGGTGAATTTTCCAAATGGTTCGTAACTCGATCACAATTTGTGTTTTTGACTTCGTCTCGTCCAAACTGATCGGCCATTCCCGCGTGAAGGACAAGGAGGTTGAAATGAGAATCATCTTTATCTCACATCCTTGTCTTTCTCGCGGCGGCGGCCACCACTTCTCGTAACGCGTCCGGCAACCTTAGGTGGGCATCGTTCTGCCATCAATGCTGGTTGATAATAGAGTATCTGATTTTTATTTCCGCCAGCATTGTTGGTCAGAAAGGTGCCTCACATTCACGCTACATCATGACATGTCAAGAACGAAGAAGTTGTTTACCCAGGGCCGGGCCATTAATCTGGCTGTGGCATGTTGTGTTGAACCATCACTCAGCCAGGTTGATGTACTCGGACCTGGGGACAATCGTCGAGTTAACCTTTCAAGACGCCGAAAACACAGGGCAGTGCTACCGACGAGAAGAAGATGAGTTATCAATATATTTAGAGTAACCTAAGTGTGGTGTCAGGTAGAAATATAAATTAAACCTTACAGTGTTTACTCATTTCAATTTGAAGATAAAGGTTGATATCAAGATGGCAGATCGTCCATGTAAGATTTTCGTTGCGTGAAGTTTAATCCTCTATCTCCATGAATGGCTGTCAGAATATATGCAGTCACTCAGTGCGTGACCTTGAGTAGTGTTGCTTGTTCATAGTATTCATGTAAACATTTGCCATTTAGTTATAAAAATAATATAATAATATCGCGTGCGTTTAATACTTTTTATCAAATCAATAAGTTGTGTGGAGTTTGTTCAGTGCTTATATTGATATCTAAGGCAATCACAATTAAAATGTAATATATTCATGATTATTGATTGTTACGTTTCATCTGGAGAAAACATTCAAAATTAATTTTGATCTTGCCAAAGCCATACTTTCTTTAAACATTGTCAGCGTATGAATTTGCCCAAACGTATTCAAATTACAAAAAATCGTAGCCTGATACAAAATGTATACTATATCATCTTTAAAAAATAATAAATGTATGGCATGTAATCTGAGCATTTGAGTATCTAAGACCATTACGGTAAAAGTTTAGAATGTTGTTGAATATTTACTTAATAATTCATTACATAACAATAATGACTTTCGATCTTCACAAAGACCTATTTTTAAAACCATGTCAGTATACTATTTTGTTAAAATTTAAATAATTCAATAAGAGATGTATCACAACACAAATATGACATCTCAGATTAAACCTAGCATGCAAAACAGTACTATAGTTATCAAGCGGCAATTACTAGTTCCATCTAAGAAGTGCCGTAATGGAAAATGTATAGTATCACCTTACTTGTTTTTGCTCTAGACTACACTGAGATATACTTGAATCTCAGGTGGTTTGGTGCAAAAACAAGTGGGAGTGACGTAGCAAGAACTCAAGACAACACAGTAAGAAGAAGACATCGACTACGAGGGAAATATCCGGAGCATGAGATGTGAATCATCTTTATCTCATTTTCATGTCCTTCACTATGTATTTAGCACATTTTATTATCTTAGACTTTTGATCTTCACAAAAACCTATTTTATATAATCAAGTCAGTGCACTACGTTTCAAACAAATCACTTAGAGTTGTAGTGTGCTACAATTATTACATCTCAGATTAAATCGAGCATCCAAAATATTATCTTTGTTAACAAGTTCAGGTCAATCTAAAAGATACCTCAATGGCAATACACTTTCACCTAACTTGTTATTAAGCTTAATCACACTGAAGTTATTTGGGACTCTCGGTGGTTTAGTTAAAAAAACAAGTGGGAGTGACGTAGCAAATACTCGAGACAAACGGTTTGAAAAAGACATGGGGGGGACTACGACGAGAGAAATATAACCCAGGGCCGGCCAAAATTGGTTTTGGGGAATGTTGAGTAGAATCATATCACACCCAGCCTGGTGAATGGGCCGGGGGACAACCTCGAGATGACCCCCCAAGAGGCGACCCCATTTGCAGTTATTTCCAGAAAAGATGAAGAAAAAGATAAGTTGATATAGTTGGCGAGGGTAACTGCAGGAGTAGAATATTCCCTTTACAAAATTCCCCCTATCCGTTTTAGATTGTGTGATTTGGGGTTTTGAGATAATGGTTTTATAAATATTGGTACTGTCCATGTATTTTTTTTTTGTTGGAAAAGTAAAGTTAAACCCTTCTTTATCTATGAAAAGCTGTCTTATCTGAAAACATGAGCCATCTTAAATAACTGACACATTTATTGTACTATTTTGTTTTTGTGTAACTCTGTAACGATCTGAGCATTTTATATCTAAGACCATAACGTCAAAAGTTCAAATGTTTAAATATTTACCCATGATACAAAAACATAAAAAAAAATGACTTCGATCTTCAAAAATTCCATCTTTACATTCATGTCAGTATATATTTTGAAAATTTAAATAAATCAAAAGAATGTATAAAAACCCCCAAATATTTACAATATTTATTATAAAATAATATATATATGTATATATTATATATAAAATATATATAATAAAATATATGTTTTAATATATATATTTTTATATATAATAATATATATATATACTCACTCACTCCCACTCACTCACTACTAAACTCACCCCTAAACTCCCCCTCACTCACTCACCCCCACCAATCACTCACTCACTCATCACTCACCCCTCCTCGCTCGCTCATCCTATTTACTCACTAAACCCCCTTGCTCACTCCCCCGTCACTCACTATTTACTCCCACGCATTTGCTCACTCCCCCACTCACAATCACTCGCTCACTCACTCCTCACTCACTCATCCTCATCCCCCACCCACCACCATTTTCACTATCGCCCCTCCCCCAAACCCACCAATTAGTAAAGGAGCCCCCAAAAGCCCCCCCCATCCCCCCCCTTCTTCTTCTCCCCCCCCCCCCTACTCAACCTCTCCTGGTAAAACAGCTTCGAACCGAACGCCGAAAAAGGGAAAGGCCCCGAAAGCTCGTGACTATTTATGATTTTTGTGTATATTTTATCGTGTTTAAACAGGCAGCCACCTCTACATTCAGGTAAGCTTTGACTCCTACTCTATCCACGTTGTTTATATATATATATAATATAATATATAATAATAATAATAATAATATATATATATATATATTACTGACTTTTGGTTTTGGGACCATAAAGTATAATGATAAACTTTTTTTCTTGATCATTGGAAAAATTTAAATGTTCTAGGCTAGTGAAAGGGGGAAATTTGCTTACAAAAGTTGTTGGGGGCATGTGAAAACATAACCTCAAAGCTTGACGTGGGGCTATATTTGTTTACTAGTTTTTGAAGTTTTTTTTTTTAAAAATGCAATTTAAGGTGTATTTTCCAAATGGTTCCCCACGTTGATAACCTGACTCGATCACGAGTGTGTTTGAATTTCATTTGTCAAGACTGATCGGCCATTGCGGCGTGAAGGAAAAGGGGTTAAAATGGAGCATTTTCCCTTCACTACCTTGTCTTTCTCGCGGTGGCGGCCCCCACTTCTCGTCACGCGCCCCGGCAACCTTGGGGGGGCATCGTTCGCCATAAATGCGGGTTTTTGTCATAGGATATCTCATTCCATCACACCCAATTCATGGCAGAGGGGGTGCCTGCATTCGACTCCACAAACAAAAAAATTTAAAAAGACGTCCTTGATATAACCCGGGGGCCGGGCCATCAATCTGGTTTGGAATTTGATTTTTACTTTCCCAAAACCCACTCGAGAACTGGGGCCTGGGGCAATCGTCGAGTAACCTCCCATAGGGGAGACCAACAAGGCGTCCCTCACAAGAAGACGAGAAGTAGCAATATATGTTTATAGTAGTAGATAAATTTAGTCCAACATAAACAATTGGTAAAAAAAGGACGATAATTTTCCCAAACATTGTCCACCCACTTTTGCTTAGTTTGTTAGTCCCCCTTGTAAACCTAGTGTTAATAACAAGATAGCGGTTGCCCCGCTTAGTAATAGTTGAGTAAAGTTTGAAGTCAACATAGTTTTGGAGAGACGGGTTTTTGGTCAAAAAACAAAAAAAAATATGGGTTTTTGGTTTTTTCTAATTTTGAGTGCAATGTCAATAAACTTTTTACATAAAAATTAATTTAAAAAATAAAATTAAAATTTGCTGATGGACAGGTAAGAGTTCATAACTTTGAAGTTGTCATTGTTGTTCTTTTTATGTTTTGAAATAAATGTTAAAGAAAATTTCCATAAAAACGATTATTTATTTGTATTAAAAATTTTGAAAAAAGGGGTTTGAAATGCATGGGTATAAACAAAAAAATTTTCTGAAAAAAAGTTTTTAATTATTCATTAAAGATGCGTGTATGGAACTTTCACTAAGAAAATTTTTGGCACTTGCCACGTTTTTTTTGGGGGATGTGAAATTGATCATCTTCACTCATTTCCTTTGATATTCTCGCGGCGGCCCCCACTATCGTCACGCGCCCCGGAAAACTTTGGTGGGCATCGTTCTTTAATCAATGCAATTTTTTTAATGAGTTTTATAATTCCTATTAAAGCTTCCTTTGACGGTCAGAAAGGTTTTTTCACATTTACACTGCAACAAAGAAAGACAAAATATAAAGACGTAAAAACCCCCAGGCCGGGCATCAATCTGGTTGTAAAATTTTTGAGAATATAAATCATATCGAGCCAGCCTGATGTACTAGGACCTGGGGACAATCGAAAGTTCAACTCTAAGACGGAAACTCCGCATTTCCGCAGGGATTGCCCATGTCATTGTCATAACCGGACGCCCGATTTGGGGTTCTAGTAAAGTGAATTGGAAACATTTTTTACTGCAAAACTTGTATGCATGAGCGGGGACTGACAGCAAGACATAGGGGGCATAGAGACTAACTATCATTATTTTTTTTTTTTTCCCCTTTTGAAATGTAAAAAACAAAGACAGGCCCCAGAAGAGGGCTTGAAGCCCAAAACATTGTGGTGCCCCGACTGGAGATCCTTCAATGCCCATAGTTTTGGAAGTTTTGCAGTTGTTTCACCGGGTTTTTACTATGTTGATTTTCCAAAAGTTTTTTTTAATTTTATGTGCTATTGCGGGTGTAATTTAAATATATATTTAAAAATTTTGTTTTCCTTCCCCAAGCACGATTTTGGGGTTTGAGTAATATCTATTTTAAGACTCTCGGCCAGTTCCGTGGAAGGTCAGAAGGTTAAAAATGTAAATCAATTATCTCACCGCCATGTTTTCATGGGCTTCGCCCAGTTCTAACCCGCGCTGCCGTCAACCTTGGGTAGGCATCGTTTCCCGTCAATGCTAGTTGGTTATAGAGTTATTTATACCCTATCACCGTAGCATTGACGGTAGAAAGGTGCACCCTTTCATGAATCACGCTAAAAGGAGAACAAAAACAAAACACTTCTTTAAAAATTACCAGTGCGGGCCATAAATGTGGGGGTATAATTTTAATATCCTTCAAGCCCACCAACTTATAAACTAAACCCGGGTGACAATCGTCGAGTTAACCCTCAGATGGTGATTGGGGGGGCGGTGCAGTGTGTCGAAGAAGAAGAAGTTTAGTGGATATAGCTAGCGAGGGTTTTACAGCAGGAGATAAAACATTAACTCACAATTCCATCCAACCCTTTTCAGTTTTTGTTACTTCCATTTGAAAATAATGGTTTAAAATTTTGTGGAAGCCTGCCAGGATGCAATTTATGCTCCTTTTTGGGGTGTCTTACAGGTATGTTCGGAAATTTTGTGAAGGGTTCCGGGGCTTGTTTAAGGGGACGCAATTCTTGCATTCGCTTTTTAACGACTGAGGGAAAACTTCAAAAAAAAACCTAAGTCGGGGATTGCTTTGACTTAGGACCTCCCGAATCAGTGTCGCGCGTTTAACGCTCGAGCCAACACTGTCGGTATCCACCTTTTTTGGGTTTTTTTGTTAAACGGATTTTAAATTTACTTCTGATCTATGATTGGCTGCCCGGGTTTTAAAAACATACCCCATATTTAAAAACTGAGATATTTTTGTGTACTTCCCTTTGTTTTAAATACATTTTTTACTTGTCTTTAAAGTTGTTTATTGTTGTATGTATTCGATTTTATGATCTTTAGAACAATTTTGGGTTTTGATTATCTTGCCCATTTTCATAGGAAAATAGAATGCAAAAATAAAAAGGGTAAATAAGACATGTGAGAAAGAATAAGGTCCGACCACAATTTGAAGACTGGAAGTTTTTTGCAGTTGTTTGGACATCTGATTACTATGTTTAAGTGTTGATTAATTTGTGTGTAACATGTGGTAAAATTTTTAAAAAAGGGTTTTTCACAAAAATTAACTCGATCAAGTTGTTTTTGAGTTTTCGTCAATCAAGACTGATCGGCCATTCGGGTAAAGGACAAGGGGTAAAAAGGGAAATCATCTTCATCTCACTACCTTGTTTTTCTCGCGGCGGGGGCCACCACTTCTCGTCACGCGTCCGGCCCCCTTGGGGGGCAGGGGTTTTCCCCATCAATGGGGTTTTGTTATAGAGAAATTTTATTCCTTATCCAGCTAGCATTCATGTCAAAAAGGTGTCCTGCATTCACGTGCAACAAGGCAAGACAGGTATGAAGACGCTTGAATAACCCAGGGCCGGCCTCAACTGGTTGTGGAATGTTGAGTAGAATATATCACAGCCAGTTGGTGAACCGGGCCCTGGGGAAATCCTCAGTAACCCCCCAAGAGGCGACCCCGCGTTGCAGTGCTATAATCAAAAAGAAGAAGAAGATTATTTGATAAGTTGGCATGGTAACGGCAGGAATAGCTATTTCCTTAAAAAAACAACCCCAATCCTTTTCGATTGCGATACTTCTTTTTGATGAAAAGGGTTGATATCAATATGGTGTTTTTTCTCCTTTTATGTTTTTTTTGTTAAGAAAAATCAGTTAAATCCTTCTTGCTCTATGATTAGCTGCCCGGGATCTGAAAACTTTCCCCCTTTTTCATAACTGATACTTTTTTTTGTTATATCTTGCTTTGTGAAACTCTGTAACATGACATTAATTTGTGTATGGGGGCATTTTATCTGAGCATTTGAGTATCTAAGACCATTACGTTAAAGTTTAGAATGTTGTTGAATATTATTCTTAATAATTCATTAATAACAATATTGATTTTGATCATCAAAAAAGACCTTTTTTTAAAACCATGTCAGTTAATTTTTTTTTTAAATTTAAAAAATTAATAAGAGATGTATCAAAACACAAATATGAATCTCAGATTAAACCTAGCATGAAAAAAGTATATAGTTATAAAACGGCAATTCTAGTTCCATCTAAGAAGTGCCGAAATAGAAAATGTATAGTATCCCCCTTTCTTGTTTTTCTCTGACTACACTGAGATATACTTGAATCTCAGGGGGTTTTGGTGCAAAAACAAGGGGGATGACTTTGCAGAACTAAAGACAACACAGTAAAAAGAAGACATCGACTACGGGGGAAATACCCGGGAGCATGAGAGTAATCTCTTTATCTCTTTTTAGTCCTTCACTATGTTTTAGCACTTTTTATAATATTGACTTTTGATCTTCACAAAAACTATTTTATATAATAAATCAGTGCACACGTTTCAAACAAATCATTTGAGTTGTAGTGTCTACAATTATTACCCTCAATTAAATCGGCATCCAAATATTATCTTTGTTAACAAGTTCGGGTCAATCAAAAAGATACCTAAAGGAAATCCCTTTTCACCTAACTTGTTTTTTAAAGTTTAATCACCTGGGTTTTACTTGACTCTCAGGGGGTTTATTTTAAAAAAAACAAGGGGGAGTACGTAGCAAATACTCGAGACAACACGGTTTGAAAAAGACATCGACTAGACGAGGAAATATAACCCGGGGCCCGGGCCTAAAATCGGGTTTGGTTTGTTGAGTAAAATCATATCACAGCCAGTTGGTGAACTGGGCCTGGGGAAAACCCCTCGAGATAACCTCCAAAAACGGCGACACCGCGTTGCGTGCTATTTTCAAAAAAAAGAAATGAAGAAGAAAATAAAGTTAATATATTGGCGAGGGTAACTGCAGGGGGATAAAATATTACCTTAAAATGTCCACCCATATCCTTTTCAGATTGGATGACTTGGTTTTTGATGATAAGGGTTGATACTATTGGTACTGTCCTTTTGTTTTTTGTTGAGTAAATAAAGTTAAATCCTTCTTTATCTATGATAAGCTGCCCCTTATTAAAAACATGGCCATCTTCATAACTGACACATTTTATTTGTTACTATTTTGTTTGGGGAACTCTGAACGATCTGAGAATTTTAGTATCTAAACCATAACGTAAAAAAAGTTCAAAATTTTTTGTGAATATTTATTTAAATGATACAAACATAACAATAATAAAATTCGATCTTCACAAATACCTATCTTTACTTCATGTCATATACTTTTTTTTTTAAAAATTTTAAAAAATAAATCAATAAGAGATGTACACAACCCAAAATTTACAATATTTTTTATATAATATAAAAATAAAATACTGACATTTTGGGTTCCCAAATATACATGATAAACTTATTATCTTGATCATTGGAAGATTTAAATGTTGTAGGCTATGAAATGGGGAAAATGTTAAAAATTTGGGGCATGTAAAACAAAACCCCATAAAAGCTGGGTGGGGCTATATCTTGTTTACTATGTTTTGAAGTTTTTTTTAAAAATGCAATTTAAGGGTATTTTCCAAATGCTTCTCCACTTTTTTGAAAACCCTGACTCGAAAAAACGGTCGTGTTTGAATTTTCATTTAGTCCAAAACTGATGGGCCTTTGCGGCGTAAGGAAAAGGGGGTTGAAATGTGAGTCATTTTACTCATCCTTTGTCTTTCTCGCGGCGGCGGCCACACTTCTCGTCACGCGTCCGGAAAACCTTGGTGGGCATGGGTTCTGCATCAATGCTGGTTTGTCATAAAAATATCTCATTCCAATCACAGCAGCATTCAGCAGAGAGGTGTCCTGCTTTCGTCTCCAAAAAAGCAAAAAAAGTTGAAGACTCCTTAAATATTACCCGGGCCCCGGGCCATAAATCGGGTTGGGGAATTTTGAGGTATAATCAAAACCCAGCTCGATAAACTCGGGCCTGGGGACAATGTCGGTTAACCCCAATAGGGGAAACCCTACAAGGAAAAGTGCATCGACAAGAAGACGAGAAGTAGAAATAGTTTTTTTTTATGAGTAGTAGATAAAGTTAGTCCAACAAAACAATTGGAAAACAAAAGGACGTATAATTTTTACCAAACAGTCCACCCACTTTTGCTTCAGTTTGTATTGTCTTCTTCAAAGCCTAGTGTTAATAAAAAGATAGCGGGTTGCCCCGCTTAGTAATAGTTGAGAAAAATTTTTAAAGTAAACATAGTTTTGAGAGACGGGTTAGGTCACAAACGAAAAAAATATGGGTTTTGGTTTATTCAAATTTGAGTGCAATGTGCAAAAAATTTTTTTTACTGTAAAAAAATTTAAATTTTTAATAAAAAAAATTTAATTGCATGACGGACAGGTAAGAATTCATACACTTTGAAGTGTGTACATTGTTGTTCTGTTATTTTTTTTGAATAAATGAAAAAGAAAATTTTTCCATATGAACGATTTTTTATTTGTATTTAAAAAATTTTTAAAAAAAGGGTTTGAAATGCATGGTGTACATACAAAAAATATTCTGAAAATTGTTTTATCTTATTCATTAAAAATGCGTTTTTAATTTTCAACTAAAAGAAAATTTTGGCACTTGCCACGTTTATGTTGGGGGATTAAAATGTGAATCATCTTCATCTCATTTCCCTTGTATTCTCGCGGCGGCCACACTCTCGCCCGTCCGGCAAAACTTTGGGGGGGCATCGTTTTTTTCATCAATGCAATTTTTTTAAAAGAGTTTTATAATTCCTTTTAAAGTTTCCATTGACGGTCAAAAAAAGGTTTTTTACATTTACACTGCAAAAAAGCAAGACAAGAATATAAAAGACGTTAAAAAATAACCCGGGCCGTGCCATCAATCGGGTTTGTAAAATGTTGAAAAGACCCTATCAATCGCAGCCACCCTGATTACTGGCCCTGGGGACAATCGTCAAGATCAATCCTAAAGGGAAATTTCCAGTGTCCGCGGTTTTGTCATGTCTTGTAAAAAACAGGATTTCCGATTTGGTTTCTAGTTAAGTGAATTTTGGAAGACTTTGGTTTACTGCTAACTTGTAGTCATGTGCGGGGACTGACAGCAAGACATGGGGAGGCATATGAGACAATAACTAAAAATGCTGGAGATCCTTCATGACCACTAGATTTGGAAGATTTTGCAGTTTTTTAATCACCTGGTTTACTAGTTGATGTTCCGAAAGTTGTTTTAATTTATGTGCTATTGCAGGTTAATTTAAATATATTTTTTAAAAATTTTTTTCCTTACCCAAGCACGATTTGTTTTTTGAGCTAATATTATTAAGAGTTAAGACTCATCGCCATTTCCCGTGTAAAGGGAAATCAGGAGTTGAAATGTGAATAAACTTCATCTCCCGCCGTGTTTTACTGGGCTTCGACCATTTTCTACCCGCGGCTGCCGTAAACCTTGGTGGGCATCGTTTGCCGTCAATGCTATTGGTTATAGAGTTTTTTTTCCCTATCACCGAAAGCATTACGGTCAGAAAGGGCACCTCTTCATAAATCACGCTACAAGGCAGGACAAAAACAAACACGTCGTTGAAATTACCCATGCGGGGCCAAAATTGGGTTTGGGGGGATGTTGTTTAATTCCTTCAAAAGCACCCCCAATTTGAGAACTGGACCTGGGGACAATGTCAGTTAACCTCTCAAGATGGTTGATTTTGCGGGGCATGCTGTCGACAAAAAGAAGAATTTTAGTGGATATAGCTAGCAGGGTAACAGCGGAAATTTAAAAACTTTAAAAATCAAAATGCCCCATCCATACCCATTTCAGATTATTTTTGATTCCATTTGAATAAAATGGTTGATTTTAATATGCAGATTGCCCTAAAATAAAATTTTGTGGGGAACCCCCCCAGGGGGTTTTTTATGCTCCTATTTACGGCTTTCTAGTATGTTCCCCGAAGGTATTGTTAAAGGTATGCCGAGGGCTTTTTAAAGAGGACCCCTCTTTTTGCATTCGCATTAACACTGAGAAAAACCTCGGAAAAACCCTTCAGTCAGAATTGCTGGTCTCGCGGGATTTGAACTTAGGACCTCCGAATTTTAGGGGGGGCCCCCTAAAAGCTCGACAAAAACTGTCGGGACTACCTTGTATGGTTTTTGTTGAACGGGGTTAAAAACTTCGATCTATTTATTGGCTGTCCGGTTTTGAAAACAACACCATATTTAAAACTGAGATATTTTTTGGGACATCCTTGTGTTGAATACATTTTTTTACTTGTCATTTAGTTGTTTTTGTGTTGTTATATTCTGCACATTTTTTGATCTTTTAAAAAATCTTTCTCTGCTTATCTTGCCGCCCTTTATTTTAGGAAAAATAGAATGTCGAAATGAAAGGGAAAAAAGACAGTGAGAAAGCTTAAGGTCCGGCCATGACCCCTTATTTTTAAGTTTTTGCAGTTGTTTGATATCTGATTAACTATGTTTGGAAAATGTTTATCTAATTTGTGTTAACATGGGTAAATTTTAAAAAATTTACTAAACTAAAATCGATCAAGATTCGTTTTGAGTTTTCGTCAAATCAAGACTGATCGGCCCCTTGCCGCGTGAAGGGCAAGGAGGTTGAAATGTGAATCATCTTCTCTCACTACCTTTTCTTTCTCGCGGCGGCGGCCCCCACTTTCTCACGCGTCCGGAACCATGGGTGGGCATCGTTTTTGCCTCAAAGCTGGTTTGTTATAGAGTAATATTTCCCATCAAGCAGCATTTCGCGCAACAAGGCAAGAAGGTATGAAGACTCCTTAATATAACCCCGGGGCCAGGCCATCAATCTGGTTTGGAATGTTTAGTAGAATCATATCACAGCCCCTTGGTGAACGGGCCTGGGGACAATCCCGAGATAAACCTCCCAAAACGGGGACACCCCGTTGCAGGAAAAAAAAATAAGGAAAAAGAAGATTAGTTTATAAGTTTGGGGATGGGAACAGCAGGAGATAGATAAAATTTTTTTCCAAAGACAACTCATATCCCTTTTTTGATTTCGATGACTTGTTTTGATGTAAGGGTTTATATCAATATGGTGTATTTTCCTTGTATTTTTTTGTTAAATAAAGTCAAATTAAATCTTTTGCCATGATTACTGTCCGGATCTGAAAAAAATCCCTTTTAAAAAACTATACATTATTTGTTAAAATCTTGCTTTTTGTAATCGTAACAAAAATGAATTAATTGTTATGTGGGGATGTAATTTGGCATTTGAGTACTAAGACCATTAGTTAAAAGTTTGAATGTTTTTGAATATTTACTTAATAATTTATTTCATAACATATGACTTTCGATCTTCACAAAGCCCCATTTTTAAAACCCTGTCATTTAACTTTTTTTTTAAATTTAAATAATTCAATAAAGATGTTTTCACAAAACAAAAATGACATCTCGTTAAACCTAGCATGCAAAAAAGTACTATAGTTATCAGCGGCAATTACTAGTTCCATCTAAGAAGTGCCCTAATGGAAAAGGGGATAGTACACCTACTTTGGGGTTTTTTGCCCCGACACACTGAGATATACTTGAAAACTCAGGTGGTTTTTGGGGCCAAAAAAAAGTGGGGGTACTAGCAAGAATCAAGACAACACAGTAAGAAGGACATCGACACGAGGGAAATACCGGAGCATGAGATGTGAATCATCTTTATCTATTTTTATGTCCTTCACTAGTATTTAGCACATTTTTTTATCTTAGACTTTTGATCTTTAAAAAAAACCTATTTTTTTATAAACAAATCAGGGACTACGTTTCAAACAAATCACTTAGAGTTGTAGTGTGCTACAATTATTAATCTCAGATTAAACGAGCATCCAAATATTTTCTTTGTAACAGTTGGTTAATCTAAAAGATACCTCAAAGGCAATACACTTTCACCTAACTTGTTATTAAACTTTAACACACTGAGGGATACTTGACTCTCAGGTGGGGTTAGTTAAAAAAAAAATGGGAGTGACGTAGCAAATACTCGAGACAACTGGTTGGAACGACATCGACTACGACGAGAAAATATAACCCAGGGCCCCGGGCCCCCAAACTGGTTGTGGTGTTGATAGAAATATCACAGCCGCCCTGGTGAATCGGGGCCCGGGGACAAACCTCGAGATAACCTCCCAAGACGGCGACACCGCGTTTTCATGCTTTTTCAAGAAAAAGAAGATGAAGGAAAATAAGTTGATAAAAATTTGGGGATGGTTACTGCAAGAGATAGAAAAATTTCCTTACTAGGAAAACCTTAATCCCGGGCCGCGTTGTTGGATAGCGAATTTACCGCCCTTGTGTTATGCAGTTTTCGTTGTTTTTGTGAAAAAATTTTTACTAAGTCGATTTTTTTTTAATTAAATTAAATAAAAAATTAACTTTTTTCTTTTATTTTTTCTTAATCGTAATTTTTAAAAAAAAAAAAAATCGGAAAATTTCTTTTTTTTTAAGAAATAAAAGTTTGTTTTTTAATTAAATTAATTTGGGGGACAAATCCCTGCATCCTAGTAGTATGAGGGGAACTCACACAGGTTTTTCCCCTAAAAAATATCATGATAAAGTTTTTTTCTGGATCATTGGGAAATTTTAAATTTTTGTAGGCTAGTGAAAATTTTAAATTTCTTTCGAAAAGGGGTTTGGGGGCATGGCAAAACATTCATAAGGTAAAGTCCCGCAATACTTAGTTTTCATGTTTGAAGTTGTTTTTAATTTAAAATGCAATTTTAGGTGAATTTTCCCAAAAGGTTCTCCCATTTTATGATAACTCGATCACAATTTGTGTTTGAGCTTTCGTCTCGTCCCCAAACTGATCGGCCATTGCCGGGGGGGGGAACAAGGGGGTTGAAATGAGAATCATCTTTTTCTCACATCCTTGTGTTTTCTCGCGGCGGCGGGCCCCCACTTCTCGTCTCGCGTCCGGGGGAAACCCTTTGGTGGGGTCGTTCTGCCATCAAAGCTGGTTGTAATAGATACCCGATTTTTATTTTAAAACATTGTTGGGCGAAAGGTGCCTCACATTTAGCTACATATGACATGTCAAGAAAGAAAAAGTTGACCCAGGGCCGGGCATTAAACTGGCTGTGCATGTTTGTTTGAACCTCACCAGCCAGGTTTTAGTACCGGGCCTGGGACAATTCGAGTTAACCTCCAAGACGGGGCCCACAACACAGGGCATGCTACCGACGTACGAAAATGAGTTTTTCAATAATTTTGAGTAACGTAATTAGGTGTCAGGTAGAAAAAAAAATTTAAACCCTTTTAGTGTAACTCGTTTCAATTTGAAGATAAAAGGGTTTATATCAAAATGCAGATCGTCCCTGTAAGTTTCTCGTTGGTGAAGTTTTAAACCTCCCATCTCCATGAATGGCTGTCAGAATATATGCGTCACGCAGTGCCTTTAAATTTGAGTAGTGTTGCTTGTTCATAGATTCTTGTAAACATTTGCCATTAGAATTGGGAAAAATAATATATATTATAATATATGTATATAATATTTCATCTGAAACGTTTTAGATTGAAGCTTCATTTTTACTCTCGCGTTAAAATACTTTTTTTTCAAAAACATAATTTGAAAGAGTTTGTTTACTGCTTATATTTATCTTAGGGAATCACGTTAAAAGTAATATATTAAGATTATTTATTGTAACGTTTATTGGGAAAACATTCAGATTGAATTTTGATCTTGCCAAAGCCCTACTTTCAAAAAACACTTCCAGCGGGATGAATTTGTCAAAAGATACAAATTACAAAAAAACTTGGCAATCACGATTTAAAATGAATATTTAATGTTATTGATTTAAAGGGGGGGGTCTGGGGAAAAAAATTCAGATTTAATTTTGATCTTGCCCAAAACCATACCTTTAAAAAACACTGTCAGCGTATGAATTTGCCAAAAGTATAAAATTACAAAAAACGTAGCTCGATACAAAAAGTAATTTTTATCTGAAAAAAATAAAACAAAAAAATGAAAAAATAACAGTGGGTGTGACTCGAGAAGCACAGTAAGAAACAAAAAGTACGAGGAAAATATTAATTAGGCCCACTCTTTTTTACTGGTTGTCTCATAATGTTTTTTGAAATTCTTTTAGGCAGGCATCAAAAAAAATTGGCTGGCTTGTTTATAAGTACTCAGGTGTGGAGCCGAATGAAAAGCTTCTGCTGCCCCATGAGAACGAAAAAACCAAAAGACAAACGAAGTTAACGGTGAAATACCCAGGGCCGGGGAACAATCTGGTTGGGAATGTTTTGTCAAACTTTTGCAGCCAGCTTGGGAACTCGGGCCTTGGACAATCGTCGAGTTATCCTCCAAAGACGGGGGGCTCAAAAAGGCGGTGCCCTCGCTAGAAGTAGAGAAGTGGCAATTGTAGTATTTATGAGAGTAGAAAAAAATCATTAACGTAAACAATGGTAACAGAAGGGGGGTATAATGTTACCAAACATTTTCGACCCACTTTTTTTTTTCAGTTTTTTTGTTTACTGTTTAATGGTGTTGATAACAAGTAGCTGGTTGCCCCCGCTTGGTAATATTTGGGGAAGTTTTAAGTAAAAATAGTTTTAGGAGAGAAAAGTTTGGTCACAAAAAGAAAAAAAAATACGGGTTTGATAATTTTAATTTGGTGTAATGTGCAAAAAACTTTTTATTTTAATCATTTATATTTAAATTTTTAAATTTTGCATAACCCCCGTTAAAATACAACACAGAAGGGTGACGTGAATCATTGGTTGTTTTGTTATCCTTTTTCAAAAAAATGTAAAAGTAAATCCATAGTACAGTTTTTTAATTTTTAATTACAATTTTCTAAAAAAAAGTTTTTTTTTTAATTGTTTGAAATGCAGGTGTATAACCAAAAAAAATTTGTAAAATAGCTTTTTATTCATTAAAGTCGTGTATGGAACAATCAATAGGAGAATACGGGAAATTGCCACACAAAGTTGGGGGGTGTGAGATGTGAATCATCTTCATCTCACTTCCCCTTTACTTTCTCGCGGCGGCGGCCACCCCCTTCTGTCACGCTCCGGGAACCTTAGGGGGGCTCGTTCTGCCCTCAATGCAAAATTTTCAATAGAGTTATTGATTCCTATCAAAACTTCCCTTGACGGTCAAAAGGTGTTCCCCATTCACACTGCAACAAAACAAGACAAGAATAAAGACGTTGAAGTACCCACGGCCGTGCCATCAATCTGGGTTTTGAAAAAGTTTTGAACTTCATCATATCGCCGCCCGCCTGATGTCTCGGACCTGGGAATCGTTCAGATTACCTTCCAAGAGGGACTCCGGGGGATGTTGTCATGTCATTTCATGTCATTATCGTGTCAGGATTGTCCCTAATTTTTTTCTAGTTAAGTGAAGTTGGAAAACATTGTGTTTACTGCATAAGGTTTTTCATGTGAGGGAATGACATCAAGGTATAGGAGGCATATGAAACAATTACGATCAATGCTGAGATACTTTTAATGTCCACTAGATTTAAAAAGTTTTTGCGTAGTGGCGCCCCGCATAAAAACAGCTACTAAAAGGAGATCAGGAAAAGTTTTGAATTCAATTTTTTTAAATTTTTGTTATTACTTGTGTGGAGAGCTTTTGTTTACAAGTTTATCACCCGGTTTCTTTAACCGAATTGTTTATTTTGTCAATTTAAGGGTTTTTTCAAAAAGGTTCTGACAAGTTTTTTACTCACTCAAACACGATTCTGGTTTAAAACTGGGGGGGGGGGTTGTTTTCCTTTCTTTCTCCCTTTCCCTTTTTCCCCCCCGGGGGGGGTTTTTGGGGGGGGGTTTTGGTTTTTATAGAGTTTTTTTTTTTTTTTTGTTTTTTATTTTTTTTTTTTTTTTTTTTTTTTTTTTTTTTGAAATCTTACCGGAAAATTGAACGGACAGAAGGGGACTCATTCAGAAACCGCACAACAAGAAAAAAGGAAAATGTTAAATTGGGGGGGGGGCCATCCCATATCTGGTTTGGATTTTTGAAATTTAAGGATTTATTAAAAGCCCAAAAGGGGCCCCCTTTTGGGGTGGTTGACGAAAAAAATTTTTTTGGGGATTTAAAATTGCGTTTTTAACACAAATAAAAATTTTTGTCCCCCAATATCTCTGTTTGTTTTACTTTTTAAGTATAGTTTTAAAAAGGTTGTTTGTATGTTTTTTTTACTTTAAAATTTCATAAATTATTATTCCGGTTTTAAAACATACAATATCTTTCCACAGAATTGTTTTGGGGGTTCATGGTACTCCTTGTGTTAAACTTTTTTTTAAATATTAATTGTCTATGTTTTGTATTATTCTCACTTTTTATCTTTAAAACATAAGTTCAAAAAAAAATTTAAAATTGGTTAGTTTTTGGGGAACATTCATTCAAAAAGCTTGTGGGGGGGACCAAAAACCAAACATTTTTAAAAAATTTTTTTTTTTGGGGATGTTACCGTCTAAAAATTTTTTTTCGCCTATAATAAAGCAGATGTTTTTTTATTTTTTTTGGAGGAAGTTTAATTTTCCAGTTTAAGGCATCCAATTGAAAAAAATTTGTTTCAAAATAGGAAAATTTATTTAAACAACTTGGTTATTACTTAAATTTCATGGATACTTGTTTATTGTGGGATTATTGCCATTTAACAAACTTTAGGAACAGATGAAAAAATTTAAAATTTTTGTGAATTTGAGGGGAACATTACATTAAAAATTTTTTCTACAACCTTTTTTTAAAAAATCAAGCGGCACTCGTTTTCAAACTATTTAAGAGGAAATGGAAAAAAATTTTATTAGTTTCGAGGCCCAAAAAATATTACTTTGTTCACAAAGTTTTGGTAATCTTTGATATAATGGAATAACTTTCCCTTTTTTTTTTTAGTAAATAAATAAATTTATTTACTTAAAAAAAAGTGGGATGCTAGAATATTTAAAAAACGGTTTAAAGGCTGCTCGACGGAGAAATATAAACCCCCCCGGGAAATTGTTGTGGATTTATAGAATATATCACAAGCTTTGAAAACCCAAACCCCAATAACTTTAAGCCCAAAATGGGTTAGTTAAAATTTAAAAAGAAAAAAGGAAAAAATTAATTGATATATTTTCATTTTATAAAATAAATATTATAAATTCCCCCCCCATTCCCCTTTTTGGGTTTGATACTTCTTTTTGATATTGGTTTAAATTTTCTAGCTTGATGTTTTTTGTTTTGAGAAAATAAAAAACCCTTTTTAAACTTTAGCTTGTCTGAAAAAAAAGTTCTTACTGCCATTTTTTGTTTTTTTGCTTTTGTTTTTTCAATTGGTTTTAAGTTTCCGACCATAAAGTTGTTTAAAAAATTTTTTATTAAACTAAAGTATTTTAAAAACAAAAATTTAACTTCATCTTTACAAAGACCTTTTAAAAATAATTGTCAGTTTAAATTTTTTGTTTAAAATTTTAAAAAACAATAAGAGAAATATCACAACACAAAAAATTTGAAAATTTATATAAAACATAATTTTTTAAAAAATTTTAAATATTAAAGTGAAACTGGACCTAAATTAATAAAATTTTTTCCTTTACATTGGAAAAAAAAATGTTCTAGCAGGAAAGGGAAATTGTTAGAAAATTTTGGAGGAAAAAAATTTTAAACTTACTTAAAGTTCGTCTAATTGTTACTCCGTTTGAATTTTTTGAATTTTGAGGTTTTTTTTTAAAAAAGGTTTTAAATCCTACCTCCGGTCGGTTGAAAAAAAAAATTCATTTTTTGAAACTGAGGTATTCCCTAAAACGGGGTTGGAAAGGAAAATTTTCATTCATAATTTTGATTGGGGGGGCCCCATTTTAGCTTGGAATTGGGGGGGAGTTTAAAGTTTTTTTGGATTAATTTTTAAAAACATTCATTCAAAAGGTGTTTGATTACCTTCAACAACAAGCAAATTTGGACTTGTTAACCCAACCCTCAATTTTTAAAAATTTTGGAGAAAACCCCCAAACCCCAAAAAAATTTAAAAAAAACTCCCCCCCTTTTTTTAAGATTTTAACCAGCCCCCCCCCCCTTTTCCAAAACCCTTTTTTTTTTTTTCTTTTTTTTTTTTTAACCCAAGCCCCCCCTTTTGGGGGGGTCAATTTTTTTCAAAAAGGGAAAAGTTTTTCCTTTTTTTTAAATTTTTTTTTTTAAAAATTTTAGAATTCCCAAAAAACCTTACTTTTTTTTTTTAAAACTAGGCTTTTGGGTGAAAAACAAGGGATGGTTCTCCAATAAGAAACCTGACTCGACAAGTCGTGTTTGAACTTTCATTTAGTGAAGACGATCGGCTATCCCGCGTGAAAAACAAGGAGGTTGAGTGATATCTCATTCACTACCTTGTGATTCTCGCGGCGGCGGCCACCACTTCTCGTCACGCGTCCGGCAACCTTAGGTGGGCATCGTTCTGCCATCAATGCTGGTTTGTTATAGAGTTATCTCATCCCTATCACAGCCAGCATTCATGGTCAGAAAGGTGTCCTGCATTTAAGCCACAACAAGGCAAGACTGGTATGAAGACGTCCTTGATATAACCCAAGGCCGGGCCATCAATCTGGTTGTGAAATGTTTGGTAGAATCATCTCACAGCCAGCCTGGTGTACTCGGACCTGGGGACAATCCTCGAGATAACATCCAAAGACATGCGACTTCGCAGGTCGTTGCTAAAGACAAGAAGAAAAAGAAGAAGAATATAGTGGATGTAGTTTGCGACGGTAACAGCATGAGATAAATTTTATCTTACTAAATCCACCCACATCCGTCTCAGATTGTGGTGACTTCCTTTTGAAAATAATGGTGATATTTATGCAGGTTGTTGTTGTTTGTTGAGTGGAGTTAAATCCTACATGCTCTATGATTGGCTGTTCAGATCTGAAAACATACAACATCATCCAATAACTGAACATGAATGTGGAGCGCCTACACCTCGTGCGCTGTATGCCTATTTTACATGTCATTAAGTTTTAATGTGTTTGTTATGTATTGTGCACATTTTATTGTCTTAGATTAATTTGCTTAAAGTTTAAAATTTTGTTGATTTGATTTTTGGTGAGACATAACATTACAATTATGACTTTTGATTTGCTAAAAGACCAACTTTTTATTAACAATGTCAGTGTGAAACTTTGTTACAACTTTTACAAACTTCAAAGAGGTGAAGCATGCTACAAATGTAACTCCTCAGATTAAACTGAGCATCCAAAATATTTTCTTTGTTAACAAGCTAAGGTCAATATCAGAAGTGCCTCAATGGGAAATACAGATTCAACTTACTTGTTTATGCAATATACCTTACTGAGATACACTAGAATCTCAGGTGGTTTGCTGCAAACACAAGTGAGAGTGACGTAGCAAGTACTCGAGACAACACAGTAAGAAGAAGACATCGACATGAGGGAAACATCACGAGCATGAGATGTGCATCATCCTCATCTCACTTCAATGTTCTTCACTCGGCAGCGGCCGCAACATTTAATCTCGCGTCCGGCAACCATTAGTGGGCATCGTTCTGTCATCAATGCTAGTTTATAATAGAATTTATGATTCTATTTAAGCTTGCCATTGACGGCTTGAAAGGTGTTCTACAACCACGGTACAACAAAGCAAGACATGAACAAATACGACGTTTGAAAAACCCAGGGCCGGGCCATCAATCTGGTTGTGGAATGTTGTGTAGTATCATATCACAGCCAGCCTGATGAACTCGGACCTGGGGACAATCGTCGAGTTAACCTCCCAAGACTGTGTCTTCACGGGGTCGTATTATCGACAAGAAAAAGATGACTAGCCGATATTTGTAGAGCATAATTTAATGAAAGTGACACGAAAGGGTATACATGTTACTCTGCAGTGTCATTACACTGTCTTAAATTGGATTGATTTCTATATGAAGCTTGGTGTAGATGTATTGTCCAAGTCGGTTTCTAATTAAGTTAATTTGGAAGACATTATGCCCACTGCATCACTGGTATGGCATGAGTGGTAACTCACATCTAGGTTTCACCATAATAATATCATGATAAAGTTATTTTCTAGATCGTTGGAAAATTTAATTTTTGTAGTCTAGTGAAATGTGGAAATTACTTACGAAAGGTGTTGGAGGCATGTAAAAACATAACCATCAAGGCTAAATGTCCTGCAATACTTGGTTTACAATGTTTTGAATTTATTATATTTTATATGTAATTAAGGGTGAAATTATATTTCCAAATGGTTCTCCACATTTGATAACGTAACTCGATCACGATTTGTGTTTGAGCTTTCGTCTTGTCTAAACTGATCGGCCATTGCCGCGTGAAGGACTAAGAGGTTGAAATGTGAATCATCTTCATCTCACTACCTTGTCTTTCTCGCGGCGGCGGCCACCACTTCTCGTAACGCGTCCGGCAACCTTAGGTGGGCATCGTTCTGCCATCAATGCTGGTTGATAATAGAGTACCTGATTTTTATTTCCGCCAGCATTGTTGGTCAGAAAGGTGCCTCACATTCACGCTACATCATGACATGTCAAGAACGAAGAAGTTGTTTACCCAGGGCCGGGCCATTAATCTGGCTGTGGCATGTTGTGTTGAACCATCACTCAGCCAGGTTGATGTACTCGGACCTGGGGACAATCGTCGAGTTAACCTTCAAGACGCCGACAACACAGGGCAGTGCTACCGACGAGAAGAAGATGAGTTATCAATATATTTAGAGTAACCTATGTGTGGTGTCAGGTAGAAATATAAATTAAACCTAACAGTGTTTACTCATTTCAATTTGAAGATAAAGGTTGATATCAAGATGGCAGATCGTCCATGTAAGATTTTCGTTGCGTGAAGTTTAATCCTCTATCTCCATGAATGGCTGTCAGAATATATGCAGTCACTCAGTGCGTGACCTTTGAGTAGTGTTGCTTGTTCATAGTATTCATGTAAACATTTGCCATTTAGTAATTAAAATAATATTAATATATATTTCATCTGAAACGTGTTATGATTGAAACTCTATTTGTACTCTCGCGTTAAATACTTTTTATCAAATCAATAAGTTGTGTGGAGTTGTGTTCAGTGCTTATATTGATATCTAATGCAATCACAATTAAAATGTAATGAATTCATGATTATTGATTGTTACGTTTCATCTGGAGAAAACATTCAAATTAAATTTTGATCTTGCCAAAGCCATACTTTCTTTAAACATTGTCAGCGTTTGACTTTGCCCAAACGTATTCAAATTACAAAAAATCGTAGACTGATACAAAATGTATACTATATCATCTTTAAAAAATAATAAAAAAAAATAAAAAAAATAACAGTGAGTGTGATTCGAGACAGCACAGTAAGAAGAACACATAGAGTACGAGGAAAATATCCAGTTAGGCCGACTCTCGTTGCTGGTTGTCTCATACAGTGTTATGAATTCTGTTAGACAGGCATCAATAAGAGTTGGCTGGGCTTTGTTTCTCAATGTACTGCGTGTGTCGAGCCGAATGAAGAAGCATTCATGCTGCCACATGAGAACGAATAAAACACAAGAGACAATAACGAAGTTAACGGTGAAATACCCAGGGCCGGGACATCAATCTGGTTGTGGATTGTTGTGTACAATCATTTAGTAGCCAGCTTGGTGAACTCGGACCTGTGTGTTTTTTATCGTCGAGTTATCCTCCAAAGACGGGGACTCAACAAGGCGGTGCCATCGTCAAGTAGTCAATGACGTACATAAGCTTTGCGTAGCAAAGCGCTAGACGCTCAGTCTCCTATCCTTCCAACCGAGCGCTAGCGTAACAATTTGAAGCCTCTCGAGTAGGGAAAAATCACTTCACTGCAACATAGATACTTCATATAGTTGAATGAACTAAGATGCAGTGGATTATTTGAACGTCGCGGGGATAAACAAATACGTAACAAATGGCGGACATTTTAAATTTTGCTTCTATGTGTGAAACGAGAAAAATTGTCATTACTTTCATAAAACAAACCAGAAACCGTCCCGGGCCTAGGCCCAGATAAAGAAAATTTTATAATACAACAGTGTAAGCCTTTAGTTCCATTAGGCTATAGAACTACATTCAATTAATGCTAACATTACACGTTTGACAAGCCCTAGGCCTCTCCTAGGCAACCCTAGACCTCCCACGACCTTGTTCAGACACATATTCCGCACAAATAACTAGTTTTGATTACTAAAAGCCTAATGCAGATACACAATAGTATGATAGTCCCCCAAACTTGAATTGCTTTGTTCGGAAATCGGAGTAACTGAGAGATTTGCGGAAGAAAGACTATTTTCTTCAATAATAACGAGAAATCGCCATCTTGCGGTTTTGATTTTACACCGCTTGTTAACACAAAGGCTGTTACATTTAGACGGCGGTGGGTTTTTCCCTACTCAAGACAGGTTCAAATTGTCATGCTCCCCACGGACAAACTGTGTGTGTAGCGCTTAGCTTATATTACGTCATTGCAAGAAGTAGAGTAGTAGCCATAGTAGTATTTATGAGTAGAACATAAAGTTAGTCCAACGTAAACAATTGGTTACAGAAGGAGGTATAATGTAACCAAACATTGTCGACCCACTTTTGTTTCAGTTGTGTTGTCTTTATGTTGAAGACTGGTGTTGATAACAAGATAGCTGGTTGCCCAGCTTGGTAATAGTTGAGTGAAGTTTGAAGTCAACATAGTCTTGGAGTGACAGGTTTGGTCACAAACGAAAAAAAATACGGGTTTGATGATTTTAATTTGAGTGTAATGTGCAATAAACTTTTAATTTTAATAAATTTACATTAAATTTAAAAATGTGCATAACCGACCAATTAGAATACATACACAGAAGGGTGACGTGAATACATTGTTTTTCTGTTATCCTTTTGCAATAAATGTTGAAGTAAATTCCATATGTACGAGTTTTTAATTTGTAATTACAATTTTCTAAATAATATGTATTTTTTTAATTGTTTGAAATGCATGGTGTATAACCAAGAAATATTCTGTAAAGAGCTTATATTATTCATTAAAAATGCGTGTATGGAACAATCAACTAGGAGAATTCGGAACTTGCCACATAAAGTTGGGGGATGTGAGATGTGAATCATCTTCACCTCACTTCCTTGACTTTCTCGCGGCGGCGGCCACCACTACTCGTCACGCGTCCGGCAACCTCGGGTGGGCATCATTCTGCCGTCAATGCAAGTTTTCAATAGAGTTATATGATTCCTATCAAAGCTTCCATTAACGGTCAGAAAGGTGTTTAGCATTCACACTGCAACAAAGCAAGACAAGAATGAAGACGTTGAAGTACCCACGGCCGTGCCATTAATCTGGTTGTGAAATGTTGTGAACTATCTATCATATCGCTGCCAGCCTGATCTACTCGGACCTGGACAATCGTTCAGATCACCTTCCAAGACGGCGACTCCGCGGGGCAGTGGATTGTCATGTCATTTTATGTCATCGTGTCAGGATTGTCCTAATTGGTTTCTAGTTGGATGAGCGTAGCGAGCGTAGCGAGGCGAAGCGAAGATTCCATTCTACTACACTGGAGAAAAAAATCCGGAATGTTTTTTTTTCTTTTCTTTTTCTTTTTTCTTTTTTTTTTGTATTTTTGTCTGTTTGTTAGCACGATTCCGGCTAAACCGATACTCCGATTGCGATGAAATTTCATGGAGGCCTTCGAAATCTCTGAACTTAGAACTGCCACGTTTTTGAGCGCAATCGGGATATTTTTTCTCATAAAAAACGCAATTTTACGATTTTTTTCGATTTTTAAAACTTTCTTCGACTTATAACACTTACATGCTTTAACCGATTGTAATAATTTTTTCACAGAACCTTAATTTCATGAATTAAGATATTCGTGCGAAATTTGAGCGTAATCGAAAAATTATTTCTCATGAAAATCGAAATTTTACGGGTTTTTTCTTTATTAAAACAATTCTTTGACTTATTACACCTACATGCTTTATCCTATTGTAATTATTTTTTCACAGAACCTTAATTTCATGAATTAATATATTCGTGTTAAATTTGAGCGCAATCGAATATTTATTTCTTATGAAAATTGCAATTTTACGATTTTTTTCTTTGTTAAAAATTACGATTAATTAAAAAAATTAAGTTATTTTTTATTTATTTTAATTTAATTTAAAAAAAAATCTTCGACTAAGTAATGATTTTTTCACAGAACAACAGAAAATCCGCGTAACACATGGCAGCTCAATGCACCAACTACGCTCATCCAACAACGCGGCGGGACTTAAGCGTTTTCCTAGTTAAGTGAATTTGGAAGACATTGTGTTTACTGCATAACTGGTATGTCATGTGCGGGGACTGACAGCAAGGTATAGGAGGCAAACATGAGACAATAACGATCAATGCTTGAGATCGTTCAATGACCATAAGATTTGAACATTTTTGCAGTAGCTGGCGCCCAGCATAAAAGCAGCCTGACTGAAGAGAGATCAGCTAAATGTTTTGAATTTAATTGTTTTAATGTTGTAATTACTTGTGTGTTGGGCTATTTGTTTACAAGTTTATCACTTGGTTTACTATGTTCCGAATTCATCTAATTTATGTGCAATTTTAGGTGTATTTTCAAAATGGTTTTGAAAATTTGTTTTACTAACTCAATCACGATTCGTGTTTGAGCTGATATCTAGTTAAGACTCATCGGCCATTTGCTCGTGAAGGATGAGGATGTAGAAATGTGAATCAAGCTCATCTCACTACCGTGTCATTCACTCGGCTTCGACTATCCGCGCTGCCGGAAACCTTAGGTGGGCATTGTTCTGCCGTCAATGCTAGTTTAATATTGAGTTATTTAAATCCTATCACAGATAGCATTGACGGTCAGAATGGTGCAACTCATTCACGAATCACGCTACAAGGCAAGAAAAAACGAAGACGTCGTTGAAATTGCCCAGGGCTGGGCCATCAATCTGGTTTGTGGCATGTTGTGTAGAATCATTAAAACGGCCAGGTTGATGTACTGGGACCTAAGACGGTGACTCTACTGGGCAGTGCTGTCGACAAGAAGAAGTTTTAGTGGATATAGTATAGTCCTATTGCGATGGTAACAGCAGGAATAAAACTTTAAACCTTAAAATGTCCACCCATATCCATTTCCGATTATGTTGACTTCCATTTGAAGATAATGGATGATTTTAAAATGCAGATTGTCCTTGTATGGTTTTTGTTGAGCGGAGTTAAATCCTTCATGCCCTTTTATTGGCTGTCCGTTTTGAAAACATACACCATCTTTTAATAAATGAATTTATGATACACTCTTGTGTTAAATACTTTCTTACAAGTGATTAAGTTGTTTATGTGTTGTATGTATTCTGCACTTTTATTATCTTTAAAACAATAGTTTATAATTTTAAATGTTGTTGATTAGATTCTGGTTATACATTACATTAAAATAATGCCCTTTCAATCGTGACCAAGACCAATACATTTTGTAAAAATGTAGTTACCGGGTACTCCTTACTCGTCTAAAAAATACTTTTGCGTTTTCCTAGTAATAATATGCAGTTTGGGTTCTTGTATGTTTATTGTGAAGGAAGTTTAATTCTTCCAGCTTTATGTTTGGGCAGTCAAATTTCTGAAAACATTTCCGTCTTGATATAACGGGAAATTTATTTAAACATATTTTGCGTTATGTACTGATACCTTCAATTGTCCTACGGTTGTTTATGTGTTGTATATTATCTGCTCATTTAATCATCTAGGAACATGATGTTAAAATTTAAAATTTTTGTTGATTATTTTGTATGGTGATACATTACATTGAAAACTTTCGATCTTCACAAAAACCATTTTATATAAAACATCGTGCACTACGTTTCAAACAAATCACTTAAAAGTTGTAGTGTGCTACAAATATTACATCTCAGATTGAACCGAGCATCCAAAAAATTATCTTTGTTAACAAGTTCAGGTCATCTCAAAGATACCTCAAAGGCAATACACTTTCCCCCTTACTTGTTATTACTTCTTCTATAACTGACACATTAATTTGTTAATATCTTGCTTTCTGTTTCCTCTGTATCAATGTGAGCTTTTAAGTATCCAAGACCATAACGTTAAAAGTTTAAAATGTTGTTGAATATTTACTTAATGATATATAATATAACATAACAAAAATGACGTTCGATCTTCACAAAGACCTATTTTAACATTAATGTCAGTATACTATTTTGTTAAAATTTAAATTAATCAATAAGAGATATATCACAACACAAATATTATTAGATATATAATATATAATTATATAATTTAATATAATAATATTATATATATAATATAATATAGCTGACAACTAGGTTTCACCATAATAGTATCATGATAAACTTCTTTCTTGATCATTGGAAAATTTAAATGTTCTAGGCAAGTGAAATGTGGAAGTTGCTTACGAAAGTTGTTGGAGGCAAGTAAAAACATTACCATCTTAGCTTAAGTTCGTGCAATATATTGCTTAGCCTACTATGTTTTGAAGTTTTTTTAAATGCAATTTGAGGTGTATTTTCAAAATGGTTCTCCACATAAGATAACCTGACTCGATCACGAGTCGTGTTTGAACTTTCATTTAGTGAAGACTGATCGGCTATTGCCGCGTGAAAAACAAGGAGGTTGAGATGTGAATCATCTTCATCTCACTATCTTGTGTTTCTCGCGGCGGCGGCCACCACTTCTCGTCACGCGTCCGGCACCTTGGGTGGGCATCGTTCTGCCATCAATGCTGGTTTGTTATAGAGTAATCTCATTCCTATCACAGCCAGCATTTATGGTCAGAAAGGTGTCCTGCTTTCACGCTGCAACAAGGCAAGACAAGTATGAAGACGTCCTTGATATAACCCAGGTCCGGGCCATCATTCTGGTTGTGAAATGTTTGGTAGAATCATATCACAGCCAGCCTGGTGATCTCGGACCTGGGGACAATCCTCGAGATAACATCCAAAGACATGCGACTTCGCGGGTCGGTGCTATAGACAAGAAGAAAAAGAAGAAGTATATAGTGGATGTTGTTAGCGACGGTAACAGCATGAGATAAAATTATATCTTACAAAGTCCAACCACATCCGTTTCAGATTGTGGTGACTTTCTTTTGAAGATAATGGTTGATATTTATATGCAGGTTATTCTTGTTTGTTCTTTATTGAGTGGAGTTAAATCCTACATGCTCTATGATTGGCTGTTCGGATCTGAAAACATACATCATCATCCAGTAACTAAAACAAGAATGTCGAGGGCCTACACCTCGTGCGTTGTATGCCTATTTTACATGTAATTAAGTTTTGATGTGTTTGTTATGTATTTCGCAAATTGTATTGTCTTAGATCAATATTCTTAAAGTTCAAAATTTTGTTGATTCGATTTTTGGGGAGACATAAAATTACAATTATGTCTTTTGATCATGACCTAGACCAATTCTTTTTGTAAACAATGAAGTTACCGGGTACTCGCTTACTTGTCTAACAAAGACTTTTGCGTTTTTATAGCCCATGACTGGTATCCTTATTTTCATATACGTTACTGGTATGGTGGGGTCAAATATGAACCCAGTTTTAATTTTACTTTTAAACTGCCTAAATAACAACAAATGTGAATTATTGCGCTGAGGACTAATTAATATGATTTAATTCATTGTATTAACAATTATTGATTGATGTTTCATCAATTTTGAGCAAGTTACACATTTTTTACTGAAAGTAAGTAATTTTTAAACTAAAGAAAAAGTGGATTCTATAAAATTTATTTAGGCCCCCTAACCCTTGACTGGTATTTTTTCTGCGATTATTTATGATTCACAAAAGCACAAATCATTCACTGAAACCAACATATATATATATATATATATATATATATATATATTATATAATAAAGTATATATTATATATATATATATATATATATATATATATATATATGTAGATGTGGATTCTGCGGTGATTTTGCCCTGTGTTTTTGAGTTGATGGCTCTAAAAAGAACCGTTCTTCTCGACGTTTCGAAAAGCTGTGGCTTTCCATCTTCAGGAGTCGATGCTGAGTCTGTGACGGACGGCAGTCGAATGGCATGAGCTCACTTCGTGCCTCCTTATATAGCCTGGCGTGGTAACCAATCAGGGCTCAGACGCGACCTGATTGGTGCGGGCGTTGTACCCCTGCGCCCTGATTCGTGCGCGCGTTGTACTCCTGTGTACGCGCCCTACTCCTGGTATTGCTAGCTGGCGGTCCAGATGATGGTTGTACCGTGGAGTCAGTGATGGTCTGAGAAGTTATTTTTCTCCTCTTGTCCAACTTCTTAGGCGGGTGGCGAGATCTGTGGCGAACCTCGTCGTCCGGTTCCACTGGTTGAACCGTGATGGAAGCGATGATTGGTTTCCAAGCACTGGGGAGGCAACTCCCATCGTCCCGCTTGTTGAGGTTATGAGGCCGCTTTTCAATCTCCACCCTTTCCCGGACTTCGCGAGGGAGGAAGTTATCAATGGTGGCAATGCAATGGGTATCAGTGAGTTAATCGCATGTCCAGTTTGTTCCACATGTTGGGCACTGACTCCACGGTACAACCATCATCTGGACCGCCAGCTAGCAATACCAGGAGTAGGGCGCGTACACAGGAGTACAACGCGCGCACGAATCAGGGCGCAGGGGTACAACGCCCGCACCAATCAGGTCGCGTCTGAGCCCTGATTGGTTACCACGCCAGGCTATATAAGGAGGCACGAAGTGAGCTCATGCCATTCGACTGCCGTCCGTCACAGACTCAGCATCGACTCCTGAAGATGGAAAGCCACAGCTTTTCGAAACGTCGAGAAGAACGGTTCTTTTTAGAGCCATCAACTCAAAACACAGGGCAAATCACCGCAGAATCCACATCTACATCTACCAGCGGCCCTGAAAGCTTAAGAATCCATATATATATATATATATATATATATATATATATATATTATATATATATATATATATTTTTTTTTTTCATAATGTTAATTATATGCAAAAGAAAAAGTCCCTTTAGTGGTATCCTGGGGTCTTTTTTAACCCCCGACGCGATTGCCGCCAAACGCTCCGGTGCAACACAATACCGCAACCTCCCTCTTCAATGTCTGAGTGGGTCATGAGATTACCTGATTCGCCAGCCGCTTACTAGAACTTCCTGGTGGTCAAATATAGAACTATATCGTGCTGGGGTCGTCACAGACCCCACCATACCAGTCAAGGGCTAGTAATCATATGCAGATTGTTCTTGTATGTTTATTGTGAAGGAAGTCTAATTTTTTGTGCTCTATGATTGGCTGTCTGGATCTGAAAACATTTACCGTCTTGATATAACTGAGATCTTTATTAAAACATATCTTGAGTTGTGTACTGTAACACTTTCAAATCACATATGGTTGCTTATGTGTTGTATCTGCTCATGGATGGAACATGATGTTAAAAGTTTTGATTGTTGTTGCTTATTTTGTATGGTGATAGATTACAATAAAGACTTTCGATCTTCACAAAAACCTATTTTATATAATCAAGTCAGTGCACTACGTTTCAAACAAATCACTATGAGTTGTAGTGTGCTACAATTATTACATCTCAGATAAAATCGAGCATCCAAAATATTGTCTTTGTTAACAAGTTCAGGTCAATCTAAAAGATACCTCAATGGCAATACACTTTCACCTAACTTGTTATTTAGCTAAATCACACTGAGGTATACTTGACTCTCAGGTGGTTTAGTTAAAAAAAACAAGTGGGAGTGACGTAGCAAATACTTAAAACATCACGGTTTGAAGAAGACATCGACTACGACGAGAGAAATATAACCCAGGGCCGGGCCATCAATCTGGTTGTGGAATGTTGAGTAGAATCATATCACAGCCAGCTTGGTGAACTCGGGCCTGGGGACAATCCTCGAGATAACCTCCCAAGACGGCGACACCGCGTTGCAGTGCTATTGTCAAGAAGAAGATGAAGAAGAAAATAAGTTAATATAGTTGGCGATGGTAACTGCAGGAGATAAAATATTACCTTACAATGTCCACCCATATCCGTTTCAGATTGTGATGACTTCGTTTTGATGATAATGGTTTGATATCAATATTGTGTATGTCCTGTAGTTTTTTGTTGAGTAAAGTAAAGTTAAATCCTTCTTTATCTATGATAAGCTGTCCTTATCTGAAAACATGAGCCATCTTCAATAACTGACACATTTATTTGTTACTATCTTGCTTTGTGTAACTCTGTAACGATCTGAGCATTTTAGTATCTAAGACCATAACGTCAAAAGTTCAAAATGTTGTGAATATTTACTTAATGATACATAACATAACAAAAATGACTTTCGATCTTCACAAATTCCTATCTTTACATTCATGTCAGTATACTATTTTGTTAAAATTTAAATAAATCAATAAGAGATGTATCACAACCCAAATATATTACAATATTTATTATATAATATATATATATATATATTTTTGGTTTGATTGGTTAATTTTTGGTTTGACCATAATTGGATGAGCGAAGCGAAGACTTCAATTTCACTGACCCCCCAAAAATTTAGCTCGGTTGTTTTTTTGTTTGTTTTTTTTTTTTTTTTTTTGTTTGTTTTTTTGTCTGTTTGTTCGCACGATTCCGGGCAAACGGCATATGCGATCTTGATGAAAATTGAAGGGGACCTTCGAAATCTCTGAACTTAGACGTGCCACGTTTTTGGGTACAATCGAAGAAATATTTCTCATGAATATCGCACTTTTACGATTTTTTTCGATTTTTAGTGCGATATTTTCGAGACATTTGGGCCGATTCTGACCAAACGGGTAGGGCTACAACGTTCATATTTCACATGGACATTAAGATAATGATGATGTATTGCTTTCTGAAAGAAAAAGTTGAAAAAATTAGCCAGAATCTATAGAAATAAAGCTTTTATATAAGTTTTTTGACTTTTTGTGCGATATTTTCGTGCCATTTGGGTCAATTCTGACCAAACGGGTGAGGCTACAACGTTCATATTTCACATGGACATTAAGGTAATGGTGATGTATTGCTTTCTGAAAGAAAAAGTTGGAAAAGTTAGTCAAATCTATAGAAATAAGGCTTTCAATATAAGTTTTTTGATTTTTTAGTGCGATATTTTCGTGCCATTTGGGCCAATTCTGACCAAACGGGTGGGCCTTCAACGTTCATATTATACATGGACATTAAGGTTATGGTGATGTAGTACCTTTTAAAAGAAAAAGTTGATAAAGTTAGCCAGAATCCATACAAATAAAGCTTTTAATATAAGTTTTTTACGGTAAATAATACCAATTGACAGGTAACAAAGAAATTTGACAACAATCACTTACAATGCGTAGGTAGCAAAACAAACACTTGGAAAAGTAAAGATATCCCACGCAAACTAAAAACTTTAAAAAGCTCATCCATCAACGCGGCGGGACTTTAGCGTTTTCCTAGTAGTATAATGATAAACTTATTTTCTTGATCATTGGAAAATTTAAATGTTCTAGGCTAGTGAAATGTGGAAATTGCTTACAAAAGTTGTTGGAGGCATGTGAAAACATAACCATCAAAGCTTGACGTGTGGCTATATCTTGTTTACTATGCTTTGAAGTTGTTTTTTTAAATGCAATTTAAGGTGTATTTTCCAAATGGTTCTCCACGTTTGATAACCTGACTCGATCACGAGTCGTGTTTGAACTTTCATTTAGTCCAGACTGATCGGCCATTGCGGCGTGAAGGACAAGGAGGTTGAAATGTGAGTCATCTTCATCTCACTACCTTGTCTTTCTCGCGGCGGCGGCCACCACTTCTCGTCACGCGTCCGGCAACCTAGGGTGGGCATCGTTCTGCCATCAATGCTGGTTTGTTATAGAGTAATCTCATTCCTATCAAAGCCAGCATTCATGGTCAGAAAGGTGTCCTGCGTTCACGCTGCAACAAGGCAAGACAGGTATGAAGACGTCCTTGATATAACCCAGGGCCGGGCCATCAATCTGGTTGTGGAATGTTGAGTAGAATCATATCACAGCCAGCTTGGTGAACTCGGGCCTGGGGACAATCCTCGAGATAACCTCCCAAGACGGCGACACCGCGTTGCAGTGCAATTTTCAAGAAGAAGAAGATGAAGAAGAAAATAAGTTGATATAGTTGGCGATTGTAACTGCAGGAGATAAAATATTACCTTACAATGTCCACTCATATCCGTTTTAGATTGTGATGACTTCGTTTCGATGATAATGGTTGATATCAATATTGCGTATTGTCCTTGTATGTTTTTTGTTAGAAAAGTAAATTTAAACCCTTTCTTGATCTATGAAAAGCTGTCCGGATCTGAAAACATTAGCCCTCTTCAATAACTGACACATTTATTTGTTAATATCTTGCTTTGTGTAACTCTGTAACAATCTGAAAAATTAGGTATCCAAGACCATAACGTTAAAGTTTTAAATGTTGTTGAATATTTACTTAATGGTACAAAGTAACAAAAATGACTTCGATCTTCACAAGACCTATTTTTACATTCATGTCGTACACTATTTTTTTTAAAATTTAAATAAATCATAAGAGATGTATCACAACACATATATTATATAAATAAAATTAATAAATATATATAAAAATATATATATACACATCAAAAATATTTATTTATATATGTTTAAACTTGGCTTTATAGTAGGCGACTATGACGCTGTTATGTTAGTACTTTAGACAGAAATTAAAAAAGTGACTACACCCGGTTAAATATATATATAAATATTTATTTCTCGATTTAATTGATCGGGAACACTCCCGTGGGTGTAATTTTTTTTTATTTACTACAAATTTCTGAATTGTAGTAAATAAAAATATATATATATTTTATATATTATATATAGTTAATATATATTTATTAATTTATTTTTATAATATAATATAACTGACATCTAGGTTTCACCATAATAGTATCATGATAAACTTATTTTCCTTGATCATTGGAAATTTAAATGTTCTAGGCTAGTGAAATGTCGAAATTGCTTACGAAGTTGTTGGAGGCAAGTAAAAACATAACCATCATAGCTTAAGTTTGTGCAATATATTGCTTACTATTTTTGAATTTTTAAAAAAAAAAAAATGAAATTTGAGGTGTATTTTCAAAACGGTTTCTCCACATTTGATAACCTGACTCGTAGCAATAGTAGTAACACTAAAAGGGCTGTACGGTATATGTCCCATGCTAGCAGCTATGCCCACTGCAGGGAAGTTTTAAAGACCTAAAATTTTAACTTTGCCCTGCCTGTACATTTACAATGCAATTTTATTATGTTTTAAATAATGACAAGCTAACAACGACAAACGGTGATTGCCATGACAATTTTACTAGAAACAGAGAAAATTTTTAAAAATTTGGGAGAGCATCACCTAAACCTATCTAGTATGCGACCTGATATCTTAGGCGCTAAATTATATAAAGCGGGCCCAAATACTTTAGAAAAACATGTGATAAATTTTAAAGACATTAACTGAAAGGTTTTTTATTTACAATCCGTTTTTATTCCGTCAATAAATACCTGACATCTTAAATCTTTGTTTGACTTGTTTTTATTGTGTTTTATTGTTTTGCTTTCTCCATATGTGCAACTCTTGACCTTGTCCAATATCATTGTAATGATCAATTAAGGCCCAAATAAATATATTATTATTATATGATATTATTATTATAATATTATTTTAAATTATTATTATTATTATTATTTTTATTATTATTATTATTATTATTATTATTATTATTTATGAGTAGAAGATAAAGTTGATGACCCACTTTTGCTTTAGTTTGTGTTGTCTTCCTGTTGAGACTGGTGTTGATAACAAGATAGCGGGTTGCCCTGCTTGGTATAGTTGAGTGAAGTTTGAAGCCAACATAGTTTAGGAGTGACAGGTTTTGGTCTCAACGAAAAAGTACCGGTTTAATTTTTTTTAAAAATTGGAGTGTAATGTGCAGTAAATTTTTTATATTTTACTAAATTAAATTAAATTTTAAAAAATGTCCATAACAGACAGATTAGAAACATACCGAAGTCTTTGAAGTGAGTACATTGTTGTTCTGTTATCCTTTTTGCAAGAAATGTGAAAGTAAATTCCATATGTACGAGTTTTTAATTTTGTAATACAATTTTCGAAATAATATTTTTTTAATTGTTTAAAATGCATGGTGAATATACAAAAAAATATTCTGAAAAACTTATCTTAATAATTTAATTGCGTGTAGGGAAACAATCAACTAGGAGAATTCGGACTTGCCACATAAAGTTGGGATTTTGAGATGTGAATCATCTTCACCTCACTTCTTGACTTTTCTCGCGGCGGCGGCCACCACTACTCGTCACGCGTCCGGCAACCTTGGGTGGCATCGTTCTGGCCAAAAATGCCATTTTCAATAGAGTTATATGATTCCTATTGAAGCTTCCATTGATGGTCAGAAAGGTGTTTAGCATTCACACTGCAAAAAAGCAAGACAGAATGAAGACGTTGAAGTACCCACGGCCGTGCCATCAATCTGGTTGTGAAATGTTTGAAACGATCTATCATATCGCAGCCGCCTGATGTACTCGGACCTGAGGACAATCGTCAAGATAAACTCCTAAGACGGAATCTCCGCAGTGTCCGCAGGGATTGTCCATGTCATTGTCATAACAGGATTGTCCGAGTTTTTTTCTAGTTAAGTGAATTTTGGAAACATTGTGTTTACTGCAAAACGGGTTTGTCATGTGCGGGGACTGACAGAAAGACATAGGGGCATATGAGTAAATAACGATCAATGCTTGAGATCCTTCAATGACCACTAGATTTGGAAGATTTTGCAGTTGTAATCCCCTGGTTTACTATTTTGGGTGTTCCGAAAGTTGTTCAAATTTATGTGCTATTTCAGATGTAATTTAAATATGGTTTTGAAAAAATTTTTTCCTTACCCAAGCACGATTTGTGTTTGAGCAATATCTAGTTAAGACTCATCGGCCGTTCCGTGTGAAGGATCAGGAGTTAAATGTGAAACAACTTCATCTCACCGCCGGGTTTCTTCACTCGCTTCGACCAGTTCTACCCGCGCTGCCGTCAACCTTGGGGAGGCATCGTTCTGCCGTCCAATGCTAGTTGGTTATAAAAGTTATTTAAAAACCCATCACCGATAGCATTGACGGTCAGAAGGTGCCCCTGTTCCATGATCACGCTACAAAGGGGAACAAAAACGACACGTCGTTGAAATTACCCGTGCTGGGGCCCTCAATCTGGGTTTTGGTATGTTGTTTTAAAATCCTTCATAGCACCACCAACTTGATGAACTCGGACCTTGGGGGCAATCGTCGAGTTAACCTCCCAAGACGGTGACTTCGCGGTGCAGGGGCTGTCGACAAGAAAAGAAGTTTAGTGGGTATAGCTAGCGATAGTAACGCAGGAGATAAAAATGACTCACATGTTCCATCCATATCCATTTCAGATTTTGTTGACTTCCATTTGAACATAATGGTTTATAAATTTTGTAGGAAGCCTGCCCGGATGCAAATTTTTGCTCCTCTTCAGTGTCCTTACTAGGGATGTTGCGGATAGGATATTGTGAAGGATGTCCGAGGGCTGTTCAAGAGGGCTCAATCTCTTGCTTCGCATTAACGACTGAGAATAACCTCGGAAAAACCTTCAGTCAGGATTTTCTGGTCCTCGAAAGGGGTTTGAACTTGGGACCTCCCGAATCAGTGTCGCCGCTAAACGCTCGGCCAACATGTCGGTATCCACCTTGTATGGTTTTTTGTTGAACGGATTAAATACTTTTATGATCTATGATTGGCTGTCCGGTTTTTTAAACATACACCTCATTTATAACTGAGATATTTTTGAGTACTTCCCTTGTGTTAAAACACATTTTTTACTTGTCATTAAGTTGTTTTTGTGTTGTATGTATTCTGCACATTTTATGATCTTTAGAACATCTTGCTTTGCTTATCTTGCCAATTATCATAGAAAAAATATGAATGTCAAAATAGAAAGGTAAATAAGACGTGTGAGAAAAAGGTCCGGCCATGACCACTAAATTTTGAAGTTTTTTGCAGTTGTTTGACTCTGATTTTACTATGTTTGTGAAGTGTTTCTATCTTTTGTGTAACTGTGGTAAAATTTAAAAAGGTTCTAACTTAATTAACTCGATCAAGAAATTTGTGTTTTGAGTTTTTGTCAATCAGACCCGTTTGGCCATTGCCGCGTGAAGGGCAAGGAGGTTGAGATGTGAGTCATCTTCATCTCACTACCTTGTCTTTTCTCGCGGCGGCGGCCAAACCACTTCTCGTCACGCGACCGGCAACCTTGGGTGGGCATCGTTCTGCCATCAATGCTGGTTTGTTATAGAGTAATCTCATTCCTATCACAGCCAGCATTCATGGTCAGAGAGGTGTCCTGCATTCACGCCACAACAAGGCAAGACAAGTATAAAGGGCGTCTTGATATAACCCAGGGCCGGGCCATCAATCTGGTTTTGAAATTTTTGTGTAGTATCATATCAGGGGCCAGTTCGATGAACTCGGCCTGGGGACAATCGTCGAGTTAACCTTCCAAAACGGCGATTTCGAAGAGCATTGGTATCACAAGAAGAAGAAGAAGATAAGTTTTATGTATTCGAGATGGTAACTGCAGGAGATTACGTCACAATTTCAACTCACATACGTTTCATATTGTATTGACTTCCTTTTGAAGGTAATAGTCGGTATCAATATGTCAGATTGTCATTGTAAGTTTTCTGTTGATAAATATTATTTTTCTTTCTCCATGATTGGCTGTCCGGATTTGAAAAAAATTTGCCCTCTTGCAACAACGGACATGTATTTGTTCATATCTTGCTTAGTGTAATTCTTTACATGTCCTTAAGTTCTCTATGTGTTGTATGTTGTCTGAACATTTGACTATCTAACACCCTACCATTAAAAGTATTTATTGTTGTAGAATATTTAGTTGCTCCATACATTATATTACAATAAATTTTTTTTGGCCTTCACAATGGACTACTTTTTAAAAACATGTCAGTATACTTTTTTCAAAATTAATTAAATCGGTCAGTTTTATCACGTCACAAAAGCTACATTTCAGGTTAAACCCAGCATGCAAACAGTATCATTGTTTAAACCCCCAGCAATTACCAGTTCCATATAAGAATAAGAAGTGCCTCAAAGGAATTATTGTTTCACCTTACTTGTTTTTGTACTAAATCAGACTGAGATATACTTGAAATTTTTCTAGGGTGTTAAATGTGGAAATAACTTATAAAAGGTGTTTGAGGCATATAATCATAACCATGAAACTTGATGTCCTTCAAAATCTGGTTTACTATGTTTTAAATTTGTTTTAATTTATATGCAATTTGAGGTGTATTTTCCAAATGGTTATACACATTCGATAACCTAACTCGATCACGATTCGTGTGCTTGAGGCTGTTTCGTCTAGTCAAGACTTGATCGGCCATTGCGGCGATGAAGGACAAGGAGGTTTGAGATTTGAGTCATCTTCATCTCACTACTTGTCTTTCTCGCGGGGCGGCCACCACTTCTCGTCACGCGTCCGGCAACCTTGGGTGGGGCATCGTTCGCTGCCATCAATGCCATGGGTTTGTTATAGAGTAATCTCATTCCTATCACAGCTAAGCATTCATGTAAGGAGAGGTGTCCTGCATTCAGCTCCCAAAACGAAGGCAAGACAAGTATGAAGACGTTCGTTGATATCTACCCGGGCCGTGGGCCATCACTCTGGTTGTGAAATGTTATTTATATGTAATCATATGCACAGCCATCTCGATGGAAATCGTTCCTGGGGACATCGTCGAGTTAACCTCCCAATACGCGATTTCAGAAGATGCTTGTGCTAATCGACAAGAAATAAGATACATTGATGGTTCGAGATGGTAACTAGGGGCAGGTAGATACAGATGTTAACGTCACAATTTCGCACTCACATCGTTAAGATTGTATGACTTCTTTTGAGAAGTAATAGTACGGTATCATATACTCAGATTTGTCATTGTAAGTTTTTTCTGTAGATAAAATATTCTTTTTACTTTTCTCCATGATTTGAGCTGTCCGGATCTGAACATTTGCCCTCTTGCAACAACCTTGATACCATGTATTTGTTCATATCTTGCTTAGTGTGGTAATTCTTTAACGGTCATTAGTTCTCTATGTGTTGGTATGTTGTCTGAAACATTTAACTATCTACCACCATAACGTTAGAAAGTATTTATTGTTGTAATATTTACTTGCTTCATTACTATTATATTTACACTAATTATTTTTTGGCCTTCACATAGACTACATTTTTAAAATCATGTCAGTCATATTTTTTTTGAATTAATTAACAATCGGTCCAGTTTTATCACGTCCAAATGCTACATTTCAGGTTAAACCGGCATGCAAAACGTGTATCAATTGTTACCTCCACGGAATTACCACGTTCCAATATAAAGAAGAGTGCCGGTTCAATGGAATTATTGTTTCACCTACATTGTTGTTGGTTACTTAATCAAGACTGTGAATATCCTTGAAGTTCGTTCTAGCTATGTATGTGAAGTGGTGGAAATATACTTAGGAAAGGTGTTTGAGGCATGTAAAACATACCCATGAAAGCTTGATGTCCTTACAATATCTGGTATTACTATGTTGTTAGAATTTGTTTTTTTATAATTTATATGGCAATTTGAGGTGTTTTCCAAATAGGTTAATACACTTCGTAACCCTATTGATCACGTGATTCGTGTTTTGAAGCTTTCGTCTATGTCAGACACATTGGGGGGGGGGGGGGGGGGATCGGCTACTTGCCGCGTGAAGGGACAAGGAGAAGTTAGGACAAATTTGAGTCATCGTTACCACTCTCACGTCCTTGTCTTTCTCGCGCGGCGTCCACCCTTCTCCTTCACGCGTCCCGGCAAACCTTGGTTTGGGCACGTTTCTGCCACATACACATACTGGTTTGTGTATAGAATACATCTCATTCCATTCACAGCATCATTCATGGTCACGAGTGTTTCTGACATTCACGCTTGCAACAAGCAAGACAATATGAATTACTTCGTTGAAATAACCCAGGTCTGGGCCATCATTCCTGGTTGTGAAATGTTTGGTAGAATCATAATCACAGCCAGCCTGGTGAAGTCGGACCTGGGACAATCCTCGAGATAACATCCTAAGACATGCGACTTCGCTGTCGGTGCTATAGACCAGAGACGATATAGTGGATGTAGTTATCGCGACGTAACAGCATGAGATAAAAGATTATATCTTTAACAAAGTCCACCAAAATCCGTCGTCAGATTAGTGTGTGACTTGTCTTTTGACAGATAATGGTTTTATATTTATATGCAGGGTTATTCTTGTTTGTTCTTTTTAATTGAGTGGAGTTAAATCCTACCTGCTCTATGATTGGCCTGTTCGGCATCTGAAAACACAACATCTCCATAACTAAAACAAGAATGTCGAGGCCTACACTCGTGCGTGTTGCTATGCCCTATTTTTCCATGTAAAGTTTACAAGTTTTGATTGTTTGTTCATGTATTTTGCGAAGAAATTGACTTGTCTTATACTCAAATATTATTAAAGTTCAAATTTGTTTGATTCGATTTTTGGGGAGACATACAATTACAATTATGTCTTTTTGATCATGACCTAGACCAATTTCCTTTTTGTAAACAGATGAAGTTACCGGGTACTCGGCTTACTCTTCTAACAAAGACTTTTGCGGTGTTTTATAGCCCTGGACTGGTATCCTTAATTTTCATATCGATTACTGGTTGTGGGGTCAAATATGAACCCAGTTTTCATTGTAACTTTTGAACTGCCTAAATAACACCAAATGTTATATGTAATTGCGCTGAGGACTAATTAATATGATTTAATTTCATTGGTATTTACCGAATTACTTGATTGATGTTTCATCAATTTTGAGGCAAGTTGCAGCAATGTTTTTACTGAAGTAATTAATGTTTAAACGAAAGAAAAGTGGATTCAATAAAATTTATTTAGCCCCCTAACCGCTTGACTGGTCAAATTTTTATTCTGCGATTATTTATGATTCACAAAATCCACAAATCATTCACGTAGAAACCAACATCATAAATAATATTATATTTTTTTTTTCATAATGTTAATTATATGCAAGAGAAACAAGTCCTTACTTGGTAACGCCTGGTCTTATTTTCCCCCCATGACGCGATTTGCGCCGCCAACACGCTCCGGTGCAACACAATACCGCAACCTCCCTCTTCAATGTTCTGAGTGGGTCGTGAGGATACCTGATTACGCCAGCCCGCTTACTAGAAACTTCCTGTTGGTCAAATGATAGAATTATATCGTTGCTGGGGTCGTCACACGCCCCACATACCAAGTTCAATGGCTAGTGATCATATGGCGATTTGTTCTTGTAAATGTGTTATTGTGAAGGGAGTCTAATTTTCTGTGCTCTATGTGATATTGGCTGTCTGGATCTGAAAACATTTACCGTCTTGATATAGACTCAGAATCTTTATTAAAACATATCTTGAGTGTTTATACTGATAACACTTTCAAATCACTATGGTTTGTTTATGTGGTTGGTAATCTGCTCATGGTGGAACATTTGATGTTACTAAGTATTTGATTGTTGTTGCTTATTTTGTATGGTTTAGATTACAATAAATGACTTCGGAGGTTAAACGAGTCGTCCAAAAACTATTTGATGATAATCAGTCAGTTCACTAGACTTTTCAAACAAATCACAAGAGTTGTAGTGTGCTGACAATATATTATCATCTCAGATATAATCGAGCATCCAGAATATTGTCTTTGTTTACAAGTTCAGGTCCATCTAAAAGATACCTCAAATGGCAATACACTTTCACCTAACTTGTTATTAGCTGAAAAGCGAGCACTGAGGTATACTTTACTCGTCAGTGGTGTTTAGTTAAAAAAACAAAGTGGGAGTTGACGTTAGCAACGTACTTGACAACATTCACGGTTTGAAGAAGACATCGACTACGCCGAGCAGCAATATAGACAGGGCCGGGCCATCAATCTGGTTGTGGACTTTTGAGTGAGAATCATATCACCGCACCAGCTTGGTGGAACTCGGGCCTGGGGACAATCCTCTGATATAACCTCCCAAGACGGCGACACCGCGTTGCATTGCTATTGTCAAGAACAAGTATGAAGAAGCAAACTAAGTTAATATAGTTGTGGCGATGTAACTGCAGGAGATAAAATATTACCGTTAACAATGTCCACCCATATACCGTATTTCGATTGGTGATGACTTCGTTTTATGATAATGGGTTGATATCGAAGTATTGTGTAATGTCCAATATATGTTTTTTTTGTTGGTAAGTAAAGTTAATCCTGCTTTATCTATGATAGTCTGTCCTTCATCTGAAAACATGAGCCAGCTTCGAATAACTTACACATTTATTTGTTACGATCTTGTCTTTGTGTAAACTAGTCTGTAACGATCTGAGCATTTTTAAGTAATCTACAACCATAACGTCAAAGTTCAAAATGTTTGTGAATATTTACTTACAGTGATACCATAAACATAACAATAATGGACATTTTCGATCTTCACAAATTCCTATCTTTACATTCATGTCAGTAAGACTTTTTGTTAAATTTAAATAAATCATTAAGAGATGTATCACATCGAAATATTATACAATAATTTATTTGTATATAATATATATATTACTGACATACTTGTGGGTCTTTACCATAATAGTATAAATGACTAAACTTATTTTTTCTTGATCATTGGAAAAAATTAAAATGTTCTCGCTAGTGAAATGGGGAAATTTGCTTACAAAAGTTGTTGGAGGCATCTGTGGACAACATCACACATCACGCGTGACGGTGTGCTTAGATCTTGTTTCACCTATGCTTTGAGTTTTGTGTTTTAACATATGCAATTTTATCCGGTGTATTTTCAAATGGTTCTCCACTTTGGATGAACCTGACTTCGATCACTGATTCGTGTTTGCACTTTCATTTAGTCCAACTGCTCGCCGATTGCCGCGTGCAAGGACAATTGAGGGGTGAAGATGTGAGTCATACTTCATCTCACTACCTTGTCTTTCTCGCGGCCGGCGGCCGCACACACTTCTCGTCACGCGCGTCCGCAACCTTGGGTGGGCGATCCGTTTCTGCCATACAATGTCTGTTTGTTTCAGAGTATCTCATTCCTATCACAGCTATCTTCATAGGTCTTATAAAGGTGTCCTGCCTTCCCGCTGCAACAAGGCAAGACAAGTATGAAGACTTCCTTGATATAACACCCAGGCAGGCCATCAATCTGGTGTGGAATGTTGATTTAGAATCATATCACAGCCGCTGGTGACTCGGCCTGGACAATCTCGAATAGACTCCCAGAACGGCGACACCGCGTTGCTATGTGCTATAATCAAGAGAGAGAAGAAGATTAGTTGCTATATGGTTGGCGATGGTAACGGCAGGAGATAGACTATTTACTTACATAAGACAACCCATTATCCGTTTCAGATTGCGATGACTTCGTTGGATGATCATGGTTGATATCAATAGGGTGTACTTCTCCCTTGTATGTTTTTTTGTTAAGTAAGAGTCAAGTTAATCCTTCTTGCTCTATGATTAGTTTTGTGCTGTCTGCTGATCTGAAGACATTATCCCTTTTAATACACTGATACATTTATATTTGGTATTATCTTGCTTTGTGTACTCTGTAACATAACATGACATTAAGGTTGTTTATGTTTGGCATGTAACTTGAGCATTTGAGTATGCTTCAGACCATTACGTTCTAACAGTGGAGAATGTTGTTTGACTATTTACTTAATAATTCCTTTACCTAACAATATGACTTTTTTGATCATCACAAAGACCTATTTTTAAAACCATGTCATTTAAGCTTTTTTGTTAAATTTTAAATAATTCAATAAAGAGATGTATCACCACAGCAAATGATGACAGCTCAGATTAAACCTAGTCAATGTAGAACAGTACTAATAAAAGTTTATCAAGCGGCCAACTTACTAAGTTCGCATCTAAAGAAGTGCCGTACTATAGCAAATGTATAGTAGCAACCAGTTACTTGATTTTTTGCTTCTAGACTACACTGAGATATACTTGAATCTCAGGTGGTTTGGTGGTCAAAACAAGTGGTGATGTGACGTATCAAGACTCAAGACAACACAGTAAAAAATAGACATGACTACGAGGGAATATTCGGATCATGAGCTGTGAATTTCATCTTTAATCATCATTTCATGTCCTTCACTATTATTTAGCACATTTTATAATATTAGACTTTTGATCTTCACAAAAACCTATATTTATATAATCAAGATCAAGTCACTACGTTTTTCAAACAAGATCACGTTAGAGTTGTAGTGTGCTACAATTATTAACATCTCAGATTAAATCGGCATCCAAAATATTATCTGTTGTTAACAAGTCCATCACCTCTAAAAGATACCTCGAATGGCAATACACTTTTCCCCTAACTTGTTATTACGAGCCTTAAGTCACACTGAGGTATACTTGGACTTCTCAGGTGGTTTAGTTAACATAAAGTGGGAGTGACGTAGCAAATCTCGAGACAACATGTTTGAACGAAGACAGCGACTACACGAAAAGAAATATAACCCAGGGCCGTGCATCAGTCTGGGTGTGGAATGTTTGAGTAGAATCCATATCACAGCAGCTTGTTGAACTCGGGCTTGGACAGATCCTCGAGATAACCCTCCCCAATACGGCGACACCGCGTTGCAGGTGCTATTTTACAGAAGAAACAAGATGAAGACGAAATAGTTGAATAAAATTGCCGATGGTAACTGCAAGAGATAGAAATTATTAACCTACAATGTCTCACTCATAATCGGTTTTAGATGTGATTGATTCGTGTTCGATGATAGATGGTTGATATCAATATTGTGCGTGATTGTCCTTGGTATGTTTTTTTTGAGTCAAGAAAATTTAAATCCTTCCTGATCTATGATAAAGAGCTGTCTCGGATCTAGAAAGAACGATACGCCCTCTTCAATAACTGACACATTTGATTTGTTAAATTCTTGCTTTGTGTAACTCTTGTAACATATCTACATTAAGTAATCCCAGACAATAACTTTTAAAGTTTAAACTGTTGTTTGAATATTTGACATTAATTTTACATAAGTAACAATAAGACTTCCAATCTTCACAAGAATTCCTATTTTTTACATATTCAATGTCCAGTATACTATTTTGTTAAAATTTAAATGACATCAAATAAGATGATGTATCACAACACATATATTATAAAATAATATAATAATATTATATATATATATGTATTAATTATATTTATTATATTATTATTAATTAATATAACTGACCATCTATTTTTCAACCGATAATTATATCATGATAAAACTTATTTTATTGATCATTGAAACAAATTTTAAATGTTGCTAGGCTTAGTGAAAGCTGTCGAAATTGCTTACAAAAGTTGTTGAGGCAAGTAAAAACATAACATCATAGCTTAAGTTTTGTGCAGCTATATCGCTTACTATGGTTTAAGTTGTTTTTATTTAAACTGCAAGTTTGAGGTGTCCTTTTTCCAGAACGGTTCTCCACATTTGATAACCTGACTCCGATGCACGAGTCGTGTTTTTGAACCTTCATTTAGTCAAGACTGATCGGCTATTGCCGCATGAAGGGACAAGGATGTTGAAACGTGAATCATCTTCATCTCACGCCTTTTGTTTCTCGCGGCTGGCGGGCCACAATTTCTTCGTCACTCGTGCGGCAACCTTGGGGGGTGCATCTGTTCTCCATCAATGCTGGTTTGTCATAGAAATATCTCATTCCTATCACAGCCAGCATTCATGGTCAGAGAGGTGTCCTGCATTCGATCTCCAACAAAGCAAAACAAGTATAAAGACGTCCTTGATATAACCCAGGGCTGGGCCATCAATCTGGTTGTGGAATGTTGAGTTGTATCATATCACAACCAGCTCGATGAACTCGGGCCTGGGAACAATCGTCGAGTTAACCTCCCAATACGGGAGACTCAACAAGGCAGTGCGATCGACAAGAAGAAGAGAAGTAGCAATAGCAGTTTTTATGAGTAGTAGATGAAGTTAGTCCAACATAAACAATTGGTAACAAAAGGACGTATATTGTTACCAAACATTGTCCACCCACTTTTGCTTCAGTTTGTATTGTCTTCTTGTCGAAGCCTAGTGTTAATAACAAGATAGCTGTTGCCCTGCTTAGTAATAGTTTAGTAAAGTTTGAAGTCAACATAGTTTTGGAGAGACGGGTTTTGGTCCAAACGAAAAAAATACCGGTTTGGTTTATTCTAATTTGAGTGCAATGTGCAATTAAACTTTTTACTATAATAAATAAATGTTTATAAATAAAATTATAATGCATGAGGGAAACAGGTAAGAATTCATACACTTTGAAGTGGGGTACATTGTTGTTCTGTTATGTTTTTGCAAAAAATGTAAAAGTAATTCCATATAAACGATTTATTTATTTGTAGTTAAAATTTTCCAAATAATAAAAAAGTTAAAAAAAGGGTTTGAAATCCCTGGTGTATATACAAAAAATATTCTGTGAATTGCTAATCTTATTCATTCAAAATTGCTTTTTTGGGAACTTTTCAACTAAGAGAATTTGGCACTTGCCAGGGTAATGTTGGGGATGTGAAATGTGAATCATTTTCATCTCACTTCCTTGATATTCTCGCGGCGGCCACCACTACTCGTCACGCGTCCGGCAAACTTTGGTGGGCATCGTTCTTTCATCAATGGAAGTTTTTAATAGAGTTTTTATAATTCCTATAAAAGCTTCCATTGACGGTCAGAAAGGTGTCCACATTCACACTGCAACAAAGCAAGAAAAGATATGAAGACGTTTAAAATACCCAGGGCCGTGCCATCAATCTGGTTGTAAAATGTTGAAACGATCTATCATATCGCAGCCAGCCTGATGTACTCGGACCGGGGGAAAATCGTCAAGGTCAATTTCCAAAGACGGAATCTCCGCAGGGGTCCGCAGGGATTGTCATGTCATTGTCATAACAGGATTGTCCGAGTTGGTTTCTAGTTAAGTGAAGTTGGAAACTTTGGGTGTTTACTGCATAACTGGTTTTGTGCGGGGACTGACAGCAAGACATAGGAGGCAATATGAGTTCAATAACGATCAATGCTTGAGATCCTTAAATGACCACTAGATTTGGAAGATTTTGCAGTTGTAATCCCCCTGGTTTACTATGTTGGTGTTCCAAAAGTTGTTCTATTTAGTGCTATTTCAATGTAATTTAAATATGGTTTTGAAAATATGTTTTCCTTACCCAAGCACATTTGTTTTTGAGCTAATATCTAGTTAAGACTCATCGGCCAGTTCCGTGTAAAGGGATCAGGAAGTTAAAATGTGAATCAACTTCATCTCACCGCCTTGTTCTTCACTTGGCTTCGCCCAGTTTCTACCCGCGCGGGCCGTCAACCTTGTGTGGGCATCGTTCTGCCGGTCAATGCTAGTTGGTTATAGAGTTATTTAAATCCTATCACCGATAACTTTGGGGCCCTTCAAATTCCAACTCGACACCTTCTCGCGGTTTTGGGCCCCTGAACAGGGGAGTTTCACTCCCGAAACTAATGGCGAGCTCTGGGGCGTCGTCGGGGAACCCTTCCCTTTGACTACCTCCCCGACGGCGACGACAAAGACAACACAGACGGATGATGACACAGACGGAGACGACCCCCGACGTGGGGAAAACCCCCTTCCCGCCCCATACGCTTGTGGGTGGTTCTGACCACACAGGCCTGTCCTCCCTTGTCCCCCCGCGTCATCCCTTACGTCCATCCCTTCGTCTCGATTAGCCAAATTGCATAAATATTAGACGTAAAACAATATCCATTTCATTACCGATAGCATTGACGGTCAGAAAGGTGCACCTCATTTTCGTACGAATCACGATACAAGGCAGGACAAAAACGAACACGTCGTTGAAATTAAACCCAAAGGGCTGGGTCATCAATTTTTGGTTGTGGGATGTTGTTTAATATCCTTCATAACCACCAACTTGATGAACTCGGGCCTGGGGGCAATCGTCGAGTTAACCTCCCAAGACGGTGACTTCGCGGTGCAGTGCTGTCGACAAGAAGAAGAAATTTAGTGGATATAGCTAGCTATGGTAACAGCAGGAATAAAACATTAACTCACAATGTCCATTCATATCCATTTCAGATTATGTTGACTTCCACTTGAAGATAATGGTTGATTTTAATATGCAGATTGTCCTTAAATAAAACTTTTTTTTTAGGAAGCCCGCCCAGGGTGGAATTTATGCTCCTATTTAGGGGTCTTTCTAGGAATGTTTTCGGATAGGATATTGTTAAGGTATGCCCGAGGGCTGTTTAAAGGACCAATCTCTTGCATTCGCATTACCGAAAGAGGAAAACCTCGGAAAAACCTTCAGTCAGGATTGCTTATGACTGTAGGACCTCCCGAATCAGTGTCGCGCACTCACGCTCGAGCCAACACTGTCGGTATCCCACCTCGTATGGTTTATTTTTGAACGGAGTTAAAAACTTCATGATCTATGATTGGTTGTCCGGTTTTGAAACATACACCATCATTTAATAAATGAGATATTTATGTGTACATCCCTTGTGTTGAATACATTTTTTACTTGTCATTAAGTTGGTTATGTGTTGTATGTATTCTGCACTTTTTATGATCTTTAGAACAATCTTGCTTTGATTATCTTGCCATTTATCATAGGAAAATATGAATGTCGAAATAGAAAGGTAAATAAGACATGTGAGAAAGAATAAGGTCCGACCACTATAATTGGAAGACTGGAAGTTTTTGCAGTTGTTTGACATCTGATTTACTATGTTGTGAAGTGTTGATCTAATTTGTGTGTAACATGTGGTGAAATTTTAAAAAGGTTTCACTAAATTAACTCGATCAAGATTCGTGTTTGAGTTTTTGTCAAATCAAGACTGATCGGCCATTGCGGTGTGAAGGACAAGGTAGTAAGAAGTGAATCATCTTCATCTCACTCCTTGTCTTTCTCGCGGCGGCGGCCACCACTTCTCGTCACGCGTCCGGCAACCTTGGGTGGGCATCGTTCTGCCATCAATGCTGGTTTGTTATAGAGTAATCTCATTCCTATCACAGCTAGCATTCATGGTCAGAAAGGTGTCCTGCATTCACGCTGCAACAAGGCAAGACAGGTATGAAGACGTCCTTGATATAACCCAGGGCCGGGCCATCAATCTGGTTGTGGAATGTTGAGTAGAATCATATCACAGCCAGCTTGGTGAACTCGGGCCTGGGGACAATCCTCGAGATAACCTCCCAAGACGGCGACACCGCGTTGCAGTGCTATAATCAAGAAGAAGAAGAAGAAGATTAGTTGATATAGTTGGCGATGGTAACGGCAGGAGATAGACTATTTACCTTACAAAGACAACCCATATCCGTTTCAGATTGCGATGACTTCGTTTTGATGATAATGGTTGATATCAATATGGTGTATTCTCCTTGTATGTTTTTTGTTAAGTAAAGTCAAGTTAAATCCTTCTTGCTCTATGATTAGCTGTCCGGATCTGAAAACATTATCCCTTTTCAATAACTGATACATTTATTTGTTAATATCTTGCTTTGTGTAACTCTGTAACATAACATGACATTAAGTTGTGTATGTGTGGCATGTAATCTGAGCATTTGAGTATCTTAAGACCATTACGTTTAAAAGTTAGAATGTTGTTGAATATTTACTTAATAATTCATTACATAACAATAATGACTTTCACGTTTACGTTTGGACAAAGTCATACGCTGACAATGTTTAAAGAAAGTATGGCTTTGGCAAGATCAAAATTTAATTTGAATGTTTTTCTCCAGATGAAACGTAACAATCAATAATCATGAATATATTACATTTTAATTGTGATTGCCTTAGATATCAATATAAGCACTGAACAAACTTCACACAACTTATTGATTTGATAAAAAGTATTTAACGCGAGAGTACAAATAGAGTTTCAATCATAACACGTTTCAGATGAAATATATATTTATATTATTTTAATTACTAAATGGCAAATGATTACATGAATTCTATGAACAAGCAACACTACTCAAGGTCACGCACTGAGTGACTGCATATATTCTGACAGCCATTCATGGAGATAGAGGATTAAACTTCACGCAACGAAAATCTTACATGGACGATCTGCCATCTTGATATCAACCTTTATCTTCAAATTGAAATGAGTAAACACTGTAAGGTTTAATTTATATTTCTACCTGACACCACACTTAGGTTACTCTAAATATATTGATAACTCATCTTCTTCTCGTCGGTAGCACTGCCCTGTGTTTTCGGCGTCTTGAAAGGTTAACTCGACGATTGTCCCCAGGTCCGAGTACATCAACCTGGCTGAGTGATGGTTCAACACAACATGCCACAGCCAGATTAATGGCCCGGCCCTGGGTAAACAACTTCTTCGTTCTTGACATGTCATGATGTAGCGTGAATGTGAGGCACCTTTCTGACCAACAATGCTGGCGGAAATAAAAATCAGATACTCTATTATCAACCAGCATTGATGGCAGAACGATGCCCACCTAAGGTTACCGGACGCGAGACGAGAAGTGGTGGCCGCCGCCGCGAGAAACACAAGGATGTGAGATAAAGATGATTCTCATTTCAACCTCCTTGTCCTTCACGCGGCAATGGCCGATCAGTTTGGACGAGACGAAAGCTCAAACACAAATTGTGATCGAGTTACGTCATCAAATGTGGAGAACCATTTGGAAAATTCACCTTAAATTGCAACTTCAAAACATTGTAAACTAAGTATTGCAGGACATTTAGCCTTAATGGATATGTTTTGCCATGCCTCCAACACCTTTCGTAAGAAATTTCCACATTTCACTAGCCTACAAAAATTAAATTTCCCAATGATCCAGAAAATAACTTTATCATGATATTATTATGGTGAAACCTAGATGTGAGTTACCACTCATATCATACTAGTGATGCAGTGAGCATATTGTCTTCCAAATTAACTTAATTAGAAAACAAACATTTATTTCTTATAAAAATAGCAATTTTACGATTTTTTTCTTTTTTTTAAATGACGATTAAGTAAAAATAAAAGAATAAAGCTAATTTTTTATTTAATTTAATTTTTAAAAAAATCGACTTAGTAATAATTTTTTCACAAAACAACAGAAAATCTGCATAACACACATGGCAGGTCAATGCACCAATTGCGCTCATCCAACAACGCGGCGGGACTTAAGCGTTTTCCTAGTAAGGTAATATTCTATCTCTTGCAGTAACCATCGCCAATTTTATCAACTTATCTTCTTCTTCATCTTCTTCTTCTTGAAAATAGCACTGCAACGCGGTGTCGCCGTCTTGGGAGGTTATCTCGAGGATTGTCCCCAGGCCCGATTTCACCAAGCTGGCTGTGATATGATTCTACTCAACATTCCACAACCAGATTGATGGCCCGGCCCTGGGTTATATTTCTCTCGTCGTAGTCGATGTCTTCTTCAAACCATGTTGTCTCGAGTATTTGCTACGTCACTCCCACTTTTTTTTTTAACTAAACCACCTGGGCCCCGATTCATGTACATTTTTATCCCGGTATAAGCAGAGTTAGGTGGTATAAGTGCGGTATAACTCCGAATCCAATTCATGAAGACTTATCCCGCCTCGCACGGGGATAAGAAAATATGTAAACAGATGGCGGACATTTTAAATGTTGCGTCTATGTTTAAAACGAGAAGAGTTGTCATAACTCTCATAAACCAAATCAGAAACCGTCTCGGGCCTAGGCCCAGATGTAGAAAATTATTCATAATACAACAGTGTAGGCCTAAAGTTCGATTAGGCTATAGGACTAGATAAAATTAATACGAACATAACACGTTTGACAAGCCCTTGGCCTCTCCTAGGCAACCCTAGGCCTGCACGACCTTGTTTTGACACACATTTCGCACAAATAACTAGTTTTGATTACCAAAAGCCTAATGCAGATAAACAATGGTATGATAGTCCTAGGCTATTCCAAATTTACGGCAATAATACGCCTTTTCTTTTCTTTTAATGATCTCACGCAATCTTCTGTCAGTAAATAAAAATGTAAAACAAAAGATGGTGCAAATTTTTAGTGTTCTTTTGCAAATCTGCTGATTTACATGGCTGTGGAATGCAGTGGAAAAAACATTTGTTGTACTTGTTGTTGGATTGAAAATTTCTGATTGGATGAGAGTTGCTCAGACTTAACCATGCCTTATCCTGCCATGTCCTGCATTATACCGTCCTTATACCACTTATACCCGGGATAAATGTACATGAATCGGGGCCCTGAGAGTCAAGTATACCTCAGTGTGATTAAGCTAAATAACAAGTTAGGTGAAAGTGTATTGCCATTGAGGTATCTTTTAGATTGACCTGAACTTGTTAACAAAGATAATATTTTGGATGCTCGATTTAATCTGAGATGTAATAATTGTAGCACACTACAACTCTAAGTGATTTGTTTGAAACGTAGTGCACTGACTTGATTATATAAAATAGGTTTTTGTGCAGATCAAAAGTCTAATATTATAAAATGTGCTAAATACATAGTGAAGGACATGAAAATGAGATAAAGATGATTTACATCTCATGCTCCGGATATTTCCCTCGTAGTCGATGTCTTCTTCTTACTGTGTTGTCTTGAGTTCTTGCTACGTCACTCCCACTTGTTTTTGCACCAAACCACCTGAGATTCAAGTATATCTCAGTGTAGTCTAGAGCAAAAACAAGTAAGGTGATACTATACATTTTCCATTACGGCACTTCTTAGATGGAACTAGTAATTGCCGCTTGATAACTATAGTACTGTTTTGCATGCTAGGTTTAATCTGAGATGTCATATTTGTGTTGTGATACATCTCTTATTGAATTATTTAAATTTTAACAAAAAAGTTAACTGACATGGTTTTAAATACTCAAATGCTCAGATTACATGCCACACATACACAACTTAATGTCATGTTACAGAGTAACACAATGCAAGATATTAACAAATAAATGTATCAGTTATTGAAAAGGGCTAATGTTTTCAGATCCGGACAGCTAATCATAGAGCAAGAAGGATTTAACTTTACTTTACTCAACAAAAAAAAAAAAAAAAAAAAATTGAACCTAACAGTGTTTACTCATTTCAATTTGAAGACAAAGGTTGATATCAAGATGGCAGATCGTCCATGTAAGATTTTCGTTGCGTGAAGTTTAAACCTCTATCTCCATGAATGGCTGTCAGAATATATGCAGTCACTCAGTGCGTGACCTTTGGTAGTGTTGCTTGTTCATAGTATTCATGTAATCATTTGCCATTTAGTAGTAATTAAAATAATATAAATATATATTTCATCTGAAACGTGTTATGATTGAAACTCTATTTGTACTCTCGCGTTAAATACTTTTTATCAAATCAATAAGTTGTGTGGAGTTTGTTCAGTGCTTATATTGATATCTAAGGCAATCACAATTAAAATGTAATATATTCATGATTATTGATTGTTACGTTTCATCTGGAGAAAACATTCAAAATTAAATTTTGATCTTGCCAAAGCCATACTTTCTTTAAACATTGTCAGCGTATGAATTTGCCCAAACGTATTCAAATTACAAAAAATCGTAGCCTGATACAAAATGTATACTATATCATCTTTAAAAAAATAATAATAAAAAATAAAAAAAATAACAGTGAGTGTGATTCGAGACAGCACAGTAAGAAGAACACATAGAGTACGAGGAAAATATCTAGATAGGCCGACTCTTGTTGCTGGTTGTCTCATACAGTGTTATGAATTCTGTTAGACAGGCAGTGGCGAAGCGTCGGGGTAGGCATTGAGACAGTGTCTACCCTACTCAAAAAATTAATAACGAAAAAAAATAATATTCTAAACGCTGTTTTACAAGTGAGAAATGGTTTTCAAACGTATGCGGGCAAAGCAACGAATGAACGCGTTACCTTTCTGCGCGGATGTGGACTCTTTCCATGCCTATGCACTACTTTTGAGACAACTAGGATTCTGTCTCCGAGCCTTCCCCTATTACACCCACAACTCTATGGCCCAGCGCTTGTCCACTCCCCTCCACTTCCCCTCCTTCTTCGCAAGTAGCATAGGCAAATGAGACATGTCTCCTCGCGCTTCAGCTCGTGTTTCGGCTGCATTTTCGATTGTTGCGCGCATGGATACTATTATACACTTGAATAAGCGCGCGAGCGTGCTCGAATAAGTGTTACAGCCTTACAGCTTGAGTTGTTTTGTTATATTTAATATTATTCTGATTCTGAAAGGGCTCCAAAATTGCAAAAAATAAAATAGGGAGGATCGACAAAATGAAGTTTCCACTGTACAAAAACAACGTTATTTTGTTATTGCGTGCCGACTAATACTTTTTCTACAACGCACCAAACGCATTCTAAGACCTTGATTTTCAAAAATTTCGCCTGCGGCGCTGATGTCGGGGGCTCTGCCCCCCAAACCCCCCGTGCTTGGTTCCTTTCCCACGAATATACAACCAAAAGAAACATGATTCGTCTGTGTCTACCCTGTAAAATGTTCACGCTTCGCCACTGTAGACAGGCATCAATAAGAGTTGGCTGGGCTTTGTTTCTCAATGTACTGCGTGTGTCGAGCCGAATGAAGAAGCATTCATGCTGCCACATGAGAACGAATAAAACACAAGAGACAATAACGAAGTTAACGGTGAAATACCCAGGGCCGGGACATCAATCTGGTTGTGGAATGTTGTGTTCAATCATTTAGCAGCCAGCTTGGTGAACTCGGACCTGTGTGTTTTTTATCGTCGAGTCAACCTCCAAAGATGGGAGACTCAACAAGGCGGTGCCATCGTCAAGAAGTAGAGTAGTAGCCATAGTAGTATTTATGAGTAGAACATAAAGTTAGTCCAACGTAAACAATTGGTTACAGAAGGAGGTATAATGTAACCAAACATTGTCGACCCACTTTTGTTTCAGTTGTGTTGTCTTTATGTTGAAGACTGGTGTTGATAACAAGATAGCTGGTTGCCCAGCTTGGTAATAGTTGAGTGAAGTTTGAAGTCAACATAGTCTTGGAGTGACAGGTTTGGTCACAAACGAAAAAAAATACGGGTTTGATGATTTTAATTTGAGTGTAATGTGCAATAAACTTTTAATTTTAATAAATTTACATTAAATTTAAAAATGTGCATAACCGACCAATTAGAATACATACACAGAAGGGTGACGTGAATACATTGTTTTTCTGTTATCCTTTTGCAATAAATGTTGAAGTAAATTCCATATGTACGAGTTTTTAATTTGTAATTACAATTTTCTAAATAATATGTATTTTTTTAATTGTTTGAAATGCATGGTGTATAACCAAGAAATATTCTGTAAAGAGCTTATATTATTCATTAAAAATGCGTGTATGGAACAATCAACTAGGAGAATTCGGAACTTGCCACATAAAGTTGGGGGATGTGAGATGTGAATCATCTTCACCTCACTTCCTTGACTTTCTCGCGGCGGCGGCCACCACTACTCGTCACGCGTCCGGCAACCTCGGGTGGGCATCGTTCTGCCATCAATGCAAGTTTTCAATAGAGTTATATAATTTCTAATGAAGCTTCCATTGACGGTCAGAAAGGTGTTCCACATTCACACTGCAACAAAGCAAGACAAGAATGAAGACGTTGAAGTACCCACGGCCGTGCCATCAATCTGGTTGTGAAATGTTGTGAACTATCTTATCGCTGCCAGCCTGATCTACTCGGACCTGGACAATCGTTCAGATCACCTTCCAAGACGGCGACTCCGCGGGCAGTGGATTGTCATGTCATTTTATGTCATCGTGTCAGGATTGTCCTAATTGGTTTCTAGTTAAGTGAATTTGGAGAACATTGTGTTTACTGCATAACTTGTATGTCATGTGCGGGGACTGACAGCAAGGTATAGGAGGCAAACATGAGACAATAACGATCAATGCTTGATATCGTTCAATGACCACTAGATTTGAACATTTTTGCAGTAGCTGGCGCCAGCATAAAAGCAGCCTGACTGAAGAGAGATCTGCTAAATGTTTTGAATTTAATTGTTTTAATTGTTGTAATTACTTGTGTGTTGGGCTATTTGTTTACAAGTTTATCACTTGGTTTACTATGTTCCGAATTCTTCTAATTTATTGCAATTTAGGTGTATTTTCAAAAATTTTTTGAAAATTTGTTTTACTAACTCAATCACGATTCGTGTTTGAGCTGATATCTAGTTAAGACTCATCGGCCATTTGCTCGTGAAGGATGAGGATGTAGAAATGTGAATCAAGCTCATATCACTACCGTGTCATTCACTCGGCTTCGACTATCCGCGCTGCCGGAAACCTAAGGTGGGCATTGTTCTGCCGTCAATGCTAGTTTAATATTGAGTTATTTGAATCATATCACAGATAGCATTGACGGTCAGAATGGTGCAACTCATTCACGAATCACGCAACAAGGCAAGAAAAAACGAAGACGTCGTTGAAATTGCCCAGGGCTGGGCCATCAATCTGGTTGTGGCATGTTGTGTAGAATCATTACACGGCCAGGTTGATGTACTCGGACCTAAGACGGTGACTCCACAGGGCAGTGCTGTCGACAAGAAGAAAAAGTTTAGTGGATATAGTATAGTCCTATGCGATGGTAACAGCAGGAGATAAAACATTAACTTAAAATGTCCACCCATATCCATTTCCGATTATGTTGACTTCCCTTTGAAGATAATGGATGATTTTAAAATGCAGATTGTCCTTGTATGGTTTTTGTTGAGCGGAGTTAAATCCTTCATGCCCTATTATTGGCTGTCCGGTTTTGAAAACATACACCATCTTATAATAAATGAGATATATGAGTACATCTCTTGTGTTGAATGCATTTTTTACAAGTGATTAAGTTGTCTTTGTGTTGTATATATTCTGCACTATTTATTATCTTTGAAACAATAAGTTTTTAAATTTTAAATGTTGTTGATTAGATTTCTGGTTATACATTACATTACAATAATGACTTTCAATCGTGACCAAGACCAATACATTTTGTAAAAATGTAGTTACCGGGTACTCGCTTACTCGTCTAACAAATACTTTTGCGTTTTCCTAGTAATAATATGCAGATTGTTCTTGTATGTTTATTGTGAAGGAAGTTTAATTCTTCCAGCTTTATGATTGGCTGTCTAGATCTGAAAACATTTCCGTCTTGCAATAACTGAGAAATTTATTTAAACATATCTTGCGTTATGTACTGTAACACTTTCAATTGTCATACGGTTGTTTATGTGTTGTATGTTATCTGCTCATTTAATCATCTAGGAACATGATGTTATTATTGATTGATTATTTTGTATGGTGATACATTACATTAAAAACTTTCGATCTTCACAAAAACCTATTTTATATAATCAAGTCAGTGCACTACGTTTCAAACAAATCACTTAAAGAGTTGTAGTGTGCTACAAATATTACATCTCAGATTGAACCGAGCATCCAAAATATTATCTTTGTTAACAAGTTCAGGTCAATCTAAAAGATACCTCAATGGCAATACACTTTCACCTTACTTGTTATTTAGCTTAATCACACTGAGGTATACTTGACTCTCAGGTGGTTTAGTTAAAAAACAAGTGGGAGTGACGTAGCAAATACTCGAGACAACACGGTTTGAAGAAGACATCGACTACGACGAGAGAAATATAACCCAGGGCCGGGCCATCAATCTGGTTGTGGAATGTTGAGTAGAATCATATCACAGCCAGCTTGGTGAACTCGGGCCTGGGGACAATCCTCGAGATAACCTCCCAAGACGGCGACACCGCGTTGCAGTGCTATTGTCAAGAAGAAGAGATGAAGAAGAAGATAAGTTGATATAGTTGGCGATGGTAACTGCAAGAGATAGAATATTACCTTACAATGTCCACCCATATCCGTTTTAGATTGTGATGACTTCGTTTTGATGATAATGGTTGATATCAATATTGCGTATTGTCCTTGTATGTTTTTTGTTGAGTAAAGTAAAGTTAAATCCTTATTGATCTATGATAAGCTGTCCGGATCTGAAAACATGAGCCTTCTTCTATAACTGACACATTAATCTGTTAATATTTTGCTTTGTGTTCCTCTGTATCAATGTGAGCTTTTAAGTATCCAAGACCATTACGTTAAAAGTTTAAAATGTTGTTGAATATTTACTTAATGATATATAATATAACATAACAAAAATGTCGTTCGATCTTCACAAAGACCTATTTTAACATTAATGTCAGTATACTATTTTGTTAAAATTTAAATTAATCAATAAGAGATATATCACAACACAAATATTATTTGATATATAATATATAATAATATAATTAAATATAATAATATTATATATATAATATAATATAGCTGACAACTAGGTTTCACCATAAAAGTATCATGATAAACTTCTTTCTTGATCATTGGAAAATTTAAATGTTCTAGGCTAGTGAAATGTGGAAGTTGCTTACGAAAGTTGTTGGAGGCAAGTAAAAACATTACCATCTTAGCTTAAGTTCGTGCAATATATTGCTTACTATGTTTTTGAAGTTTTTTTAAATGCAATTTGAGGTGTATTTTCAAAATGGTTCTCCACATTAGATAACCTGACTCGATCACGAGTCATGTTTGAACTTTCATTTGGTCAAGACTGATCGGCTATTGCCGCGTGAAAAACAAGGAGGTTGAGATGTGTATCATCTTCATCTCACTACCTTGTCTTTCTCGCGGCGGCGGCCACCACTTCTCGTCACGCGTCCGGCAACCTTGGGTGGGCATCGTTCTGCCATCAATGCTGGTTTGTTATAGAGTTATCTGATTCCTATCACAGCTAGCATTCATGGTCAGAAAGGTGTCCTGAATTCACGCTGCAACAAGGCAAGACAGGTATGAAGACGTCCTTGATATAACCCAGGTCCGGGCCATCATTCTGGTTGTGAAATGTTCGGTAGACTCATCTCACAGCCAGCCTGGTGATCTCGGACCTGGGGACAATCCTCGAGATAACATCCAAAGACATGCGACTTCGCGGGTCGGTGCTAAAGACAAGAAGAAAAAGAAGAAGATTATAGTGGATGTTGTTAGCGACGGTTACAGCATGAGATAAAATTATATCTTACAAAGTCCACCCACATCCGTTTCAGATTGTGGTGACTTTCTTTTGAAGATAATGGTTGATATTTATATGCAGGTTGTTCTTGTTTGTTCTTTATTGAGTGGAGTTAAATCCTACATGCTCTATGATTGGCTGTTCGGATATGAAAACATACAACATCATCCAGTAACTAAAACAAGAATGTCGAGGGCCTTCACCTCGTGCGTTGTATGCCTATTTTACATGTAATTAAGTTTTGATGTGTTTGTTATGTATTTTGCAAATTGTATTGTCTTAGATCAATATTCTTAAAGTTCAAAATTTTGTTGATTCGATTTTTGGGGATACATAAAATTACAATGTCTTTTGATCATGACCAAGACCAATTCGTTTTGTAAACAATGAAGTTACCGGGTACTCGCTTACTCGTCTAACAAAGACTTTTGCGTTTTTATAGCCCTTGACTGGTATCCTTATTTTCATATACGTTACTGGTATGGTGGGGTCAAATATGAACCCAGTTTTAATTTTACTTTTAAACTGCCTAAATAACAACAAATGTGAATTATTGCGCTGAGGACTAATTAAACACACATAACAAAAACTTGTAGAAATACAGCCAAACCTTACACACTCAAAAGGAATGAGATCTAAAAAAAGGGCCAAGCTCATCTACCCTTCCACATAAACGTACAGTGTCCCATAACAGCATTCTCGAAAAGCTTGGCAAAATAGAATTTGCGATTATTAATTTAACGTAATAGTTTATCCAAGTTCTTTTTTTCTAATTAATTTAAACGTAATAACATGCAAATTCTATTTTGCCAAGCTTTTCGAGGATGCTGTTATGGGACACTGTACGTTTATGTGGAAGGGTAGATGAGCTTGGCCCTTTTTTTAGATCTCATTCCTTTTGAGTGTGTAAGGTTTGGCTGTATTTCTACAAGTTTTTGTTATGTGTGTGATCTCATTACTTTTTCAAGTTCCATTACAAAATTATTTGCTAAAATATAATATTTTTATCAAAGTTGATTTAAATTCTATGGTATTAGCAGTAACAATATAGGATGTAAAATATCTAGACCCGGATTCATGTACATCCTGGGTATAGGTGGTATAACCATGGTATAACGACGGTATAAGGACTGGACCCCAATTCTTGAGTTCGTGGGAGATGAGTTGAAAACGCAATTTGAAAACGAAGTCGTTTTCGTTTTCGAAGGAATTGGTATTCTTGAACGGTATCGTGGAAAACGTCATGGGTTGTGAGTTGAAAGCATTGATATTAAACCCCTATAGTAGGCTAGATTAGCAGTCTCCTATACCTCCGCACAGGCGCGAGCGTAGCAAATTGAAGACTCAACCGGCCCATTCCAAGATGGCGATTTGGTGTTTTAATTTATGCTTTTTTAATGCAATAAAGTATTTTACTGGATTGTTTGATATGGTTTTAGCTTGTGCAGCATGGTATTAAACAAAAGAAACAATACGAAGTGATTGCATAAGGGAATTTAGTAATCATTTGGTGTTAAAGGCTAGTATGCTTACCTGTCAACCTGGCGGCAATCTTGAGAACTATTTGGCCACAAATCGCTCCCATTTGATTAACATGTAAATTGTCATTTTAAGATGGCTTCTAATTGTACCGGAAGTGGACCACCGACTGCTGGTCTAGCCAATTATATAGGATGTCTATGGTTGAAAGAGTATCACGAAATCCAAACACTTTAAAAAGATTTGCGTATAGCAAAGAGCTCGAAAAAGTTCTATATTTATTCTAGATGGCAGTGCCTTCATAAACGCGGGCCAATCGAAAGACAAGTTGTATGAAATGATTTGATTGTTGCAATTATGTAAACAAACAGATGAGCAAGTTCATATCAGAACAATGTTGTGCTGGCATAGGGTTGGCTAGGCTTGTCAAACATGTAATGTAAGTATGAATTTTACTAGTCCTATAGCCAAATGGAACTTTAGACCTACACTTTTGCATTATAAATAATTTTCCACATCTGGGCCTAGGCCAGGGACGGTTTCTGATTTGTTTTATGAGAGTATAATGACACCTTTTCTCGTTCCACACAAAGAAGAAAAATTTTAAATGTCCGCTATTTGTTTACGTATCGCACTTTCCCGCCTAACTCTGCTTATACCGTCAACAAGTGTCAAGTAACTATGGTTACTTGTTGATTGTATGCCAAGTGTTTAAGGCTTATTTAAAAACCTTTATTTGGAAGCCTTCCAACAAACTTTTTCAACTTTTTTTTTCAAAAGAGACTATATTTCTATAACCTTAATGTCCATGTAAAATATGAACATTGTAGTCCCACCCGTCTGGTCAGAATCGCAGGCCGACGTATTAGATGTTAGCAGTAGCAGTAGTAGCAGTAGCAAACATCCGTAAAGTGATTTTGAGCATGTTTCAAGCCATTTTTTCACCAAGGAGGAATAATCGTACCCCAATAAAATTTGGCATGTGTTGTCAGGTACCTAAATCCCCTCGATTGTGATAGTTTTCAAGTTCACATCACGTTACATGACGGCTGGGTAACACCTCGAAATCACCCCAACTCTGCTTGGTGTATAAGGTGCTTGAGTGTGTAGCGCACCGCGGCTTGGCTGCGGCGCCCTAACGGGCACCTAGATATGATTTAATTCATTGTATTAACAATTATGGATTGATGTTTCATCAATTTTGAGCAAGTTACACAATTTTTACTGAAAGTTAGTAATTTTCAAACTAAGAAAATAGTGGATTCAATCAAATTTATTTAGGCCCCCTAACCCTTGACTGGTATTTTTTCTGCTTTTATTTATGATTCACAAAAGCACAAATCATTCACTGAAACCATTATATGCAAAAGAAAAAGTCCCTTAAGTGGTATCCTGGGGTCTTTTTTAACCCCCGACGCGATTGCCGCCAAACGCTCCGGTGCAACACAATACCGCAACCTCCCTCTTCAATGTCCGAGTGGGTAATGAGATTACCTAATTCGCCAGCCGCTTACTAGAACTTCCTGGTGGTCAAATATAGAACTATATCGTGCTGGGGTCGGCACAGACCCCACCATACCAGTCAAGGGCTAGTAATAATATGCAGATTGTTCTTGTTTGTTTATTAAATAAATAAATAAATAAATAAATTTTATTTAGAGTCTACCCACTCAGTTATATAACTGATGTAACTGAAGTAAGTCTAATTTTTTGTGCTATATGATTGTCTGTCTGGATCTGGAAACATTTACCGTCTTGATATAACTGAGATCTTTATTAAAACATATTTTGAGTTGTGTACTGTAACACTTTCAAATCACATATGGTTGTTTATGTGTTGTATCTGCTCATTTAATTATCAAGGAACATGATGTTAAAATTTTTTATTGTTGTTGCTTATTTTGTATGGTGATACATTACAATAAAGACTTTCGTTCTTCACAAAAACCTATTTTATATAATCAAGTCAGTGCACTACATTTCAAGCAAATAGTTGTAGTGTGCTACAATTATTACATCTCAGATTAAATCGAGCATCCAAAATATTATTTTTGTTAACAAGTTCAGGTCAATCTAAAAGATACCTCAATGGCAATACACTTTCACCTAACTTGTTATTTAGCTTAATCACACTAAGGTAAACTTGACTCTCAGGTGGTTTAGTTAAAAAACAAGTGGAAGTGACGTAGCAAATACTTAAGACAACATGGTTTGAAGAAGACATCGACTACGACGAGAGAAATATAACCCAGAGCCGGGCCATCAATCTGGTTGTGGAATGTTGAGTAGAATCATATCACAGCCAGCTTGGTGAACTCGGGCCTGGGGACAATCCTCGAGATAACCTCCCAAGACGGCGACACCGCGTTGCAGTGCTATTGTCAAGAAGAAGAAGATGAAGAAGAAGATAAGTTGATATAGTTGGCGATGGTAACTGAAGGAGATAAAATATTACCTAACAATGTCCACCCATATCCGTTTCAGATTGTGATGACTTCGTTTTGATGATAATGGTTGATATCAATATTGTGTATTGTCCTTGTATGTTTTTTGTTGAGTAAAGTAAAGTTAAATCCTTCTTTATCTATGATAAGCTGTCCTTATCTGAAAACATGAGCCATCTTCAATAACTGACACATTTATTTGTTAATATCTTGCTTTGTGTAACTCTGTAACAATCTGAACAATTAGGTATCCAAGACCATAACGTTAAACGTTTAAAATGTTGTTGAATATTTACTTAATGATACATAAGATAACAATTATGACTTTCGATCTTCACAAAGACCTATTTTTACATTCATGTCAGTATACAATTTTGTTAAAATTTAAATAAATCAATAAGAGATGTATCACAACTCAAATATGTTATTTTTTAGGTTTCACCATAATAGTATCATGATAAACTTATTTTCTTGACCATTGGAAAATTTAAATGTTCTAGGCTAGTGAAATGTGGAAATTGCTTACGAAAGTTGTTGGAGGCATGAGAAAACATAACCATCATAGCTTAAGTTCGTGCAATATATTGCTTACTATGTTTTGAATTTGTTTTTTTAATGCATTTTGAGGTGTATTTTTAAAATGGTTCTCCACATTTGAAAACCTGATTTGATCACGAGTCGTGTTTGAGCTTTCGTCAAATCAAGACAGATCGGCTATTGCCGCGTGAAGGACAAGGAGGTTGAAATGTGAATCATCTTCATCTCACGTCCTTGTCTTTCTCGCGGCGGCGGCCACCACTTCTCGTCACGCGTCCGGCAACCTTGGGTGGGCATCGTTCTGCCATCAATGCTGGTTTGTTATAGAGTAATCTCATTCCTATCACAGCTAGCATTCATGGTCAGAAAGGTGTCCTGCATTCACGCTGCAACAAGGCAAGACAGGTATGAAGACGTCCTTGATATAACCCAGGGCCGGGCCATCAATCTGGTTGTGGAATGTTGAGTAGAATCATATCACAGCCAGCTTGGTGAACTCGGGCCTGGGGACAATCCTCGAGATAACCTCCCAAGACGGCGACACCGCGTTGCAGTGCTATTGTCAAGAAGAAGATGAAGAAGAAAATAAGTTAATATAGTTGGCGATGGTAACGGCAGGAGATAAGACTATTTACCTTACAATGTCCACCCATATCCGTTTCAGATTGTGATGACTTCGTTTTGATGATAATGGTTGATATCAATATGGTGTATTCTCCTTGTATGTTTTTTGTTAAGTAAAGTACCCTAAAGTTAAATCCTTCTTGCTCTATGATTAGCTGTCCGGATCTGAAAATATTAGCCCTTTTCAATAACTGATACATTTATTTGTTAATATCTTGCTTTGTGTAACTCTGTAACGATCTGAGCATTTTAGTATCTAAGACCATAACGTCAAAAGTTCAAAATGTTGTGAATATTTACTTAATGATACATAACATAACAATAATGAATTCGATCTTCACAAATACCTATCTTTACATTCATGTCAGTATACTTTTTTGTTAAAATTTAAATAAATCAATAAGAGATGTATCACAACCCAAATATATTATTTTTTAGGTTTCACAATAATAGTATCATGATAAACTTATTTTCTTGATCATTGGAAAATTTAAATGTTCTAGGCTAGTGAAATGTGGAAATTGCTTACGAAAGTTGTTTGAAGCATGAGAAAACATAACCATCATAGCTTAAGTTCGTGCAATATATTGCTTACTATGTTTTGAATTTGTTTTTTTAATGCATTTTGAGGTGTATTTTTAAAATGGTTCTCCACATTTGATAACCTGATTTGATCACGAGTCGTGTTTGAGCTTTCGTCTATTCAAGACTGATCGGCTATTGCCGCGTGAAGGACAAGGAGGTTGAAATGTGAGTCATCTTCATCTCACTACCTTGTCTTTCTCGCGGCGGCGGCCACCACTTCTCGTCACGCGTCCGGCAACCTTGGGTGGGCATCGTTCTGCCATCAATGCTGGGTTGTTATAGAGTAATCTTATTCCTATCAAAGCCAGCATTCATGGTCAGAAAGGTGTCCTGCATTCACGCTGCAACAAGGCAAGACAGGTATGAAGACGTCCTTGATATAACCCAGGGCCGGGCCATCAATCTGGTTGTGAAATGTTTGGTAGAATCATATCACAGCCAGCTTGGTGAAATCGGGCCTGGGGACAATCCTCGAGATTACCTCCCAAGACGGCGACACCGCGTTGCAGTGCTATTTTCACGAAGAAGAAGATGAAGAAGAAGATTAGTTGATAAAATTGGCGATGGTAACTGCAAGAGATAGAATATTACCTTACAATGTCCACTCATATCCGTTTTAGATTGTGATGACTTCGTTTCGATGATAATGGTTGATATCAATATTGTGTATTGTCCTTGTATGTTTTTTGTTGAGTTAAGTAAATTTAAATCATTCTTGATCTATGATAAGCTGTCCGGATCTGAAAACATTAGCCCTCTTCAATAACTGACATATTTATTTGTTAATATCTTGCTTTGTGTAACTCTGTAACAATCTGAACAATTAGGTATCCAAGACCATAACGTTAAAAGTTTTAAATGTTGTTGAATATTTACTTAATGGTACAAAAGTAACAATAATGACTTCGATCTTCACAAAGACCTATTTTTACATTCATGTCAGTACACTATTTTGTTAAAATTTAAATAAATCAATAAGAGATGTATCATAACACATATATTATATGATATATATTATAAAATAATATAATAATATATATTTACACATACATATATATTTATTTATATATGTTTAAACTTGGCTTTATAGTAGGCGACTATGACGCTGTTATGTTAGTTCTTTAGACAGAAATTAAAAAAGTGACTACACCGGGGTAAGTATATATATATATATTTACTTCTCGATTTAATTGATCGGGAAACACTCCCGTGGGTGTAATTGTTTTTATTTACTACAAATTTCTGAATTGTAGTAAATAAAAATATATATATATATAATATTATATATAGTTAATATATATTTATTAATATTATTATATAATATAATATAACTGACATCTAGGTTTCACCATAATAGTATCATGATAAACTTAGTTTCTTGATCATTGGAAAATTTAAATGTTCTAGGCTAGTGAAATGTCGAAATTGCTTACGAAAGTTGTTGGAGGCAAGTAAAAACATAACGATCATAGCTTAAGTTTGTGCAATATATTGCTTACTATGTTTTGAAGTTTAAAAAAAAAATGCAATTTGAGGTGTATTTTCAAAACGGTTCTCCACATTTGATAACCTGACTCGTAGCAATAGTAGTAACACATAAAAGGGCTGTACGGTATATGTCCCATGCTAGCAGCTATGCCCACTGCAGGGAGTTATTTAAAGACCTAGAAATTTTAACTTTGCCCTGCCTGTACATTTACAATGCAATTTTATATGTTTTAAATAATGACAAGAAGACATCGACTACGACGAGAGAAATATAACCCAGGGCCGGGCCATCAATCTGGTTGTGGAATGTTGAGTAGAATCATATCACAGCCAGCTTGGTGAAATCGGGCCTGGGGACAATCCTCGAGATAACCTCCCAAGACGGCGACACCGCGTTGCAGTGCTATTTTCAAGAAGAAGAAGATGAAGAAGAAAATAAGTTAATATAGTTGGCGATGGTAACTGCAGGAGATAAAATATTACCTTACAATGTCCACCCATATCCGTCTCAGATTGTGATGACTTCGTTTTGATGATAATGGTTGATATCAATATTGTGTACTGTCCATGTATGTTTTTTGTTGAGTAAAGTAAAGTTAAATCCTTCTTTATCTATGATAAGCTGTCCTTATCTGAAAACATGAGCCATCTTCAATAACTGTCACATTTATTTGTTACTATCTTGCTTTGTGTAACTCTGTAACGATCTGAGCATTTTAGTATCTAAGACCAAAACGTCAAAAGTTCAAAATGTTGTGAATATTTACTTAATGATACATAACATAACAATAATGACTTTCGATCTTCACAAATACCTATCTTTACATTCATCTCAGTATACTATTTTGTTAAAATTTAAATAAATCAATAAGAGATGTATCACAACACAAATATTATACAATATTAATTATATAATATATATTTATATATATATATATATATTAGTACTTTAGACAGAAATTAAAAAAGTGACTACACCGGGGTTTGAACCCGGGACCTTAGCTTACCGGGCTATGCTCTTACCAACTGAGCTATGCGGCCACCAATTTAAAACTGTCTAATTTTTGGTCTGTTTTGTACATTGTTAATAACGTGTGTAGAGCAGATTGCACTGCCTATTAGACTACACATGAAAATAACTTGGAGAAATACAAACCATCTCTGTAACCCTAGAGTTGGGAAATATGATGTTTAAACTTGGCTTTATAGTAGGCGACTATGACGCTGTTATGTTAGTACTTTAGACAGAAATTAAAAAAGTGACTACACCGGGGTTTGAACCCGGGACCTTAGCTTACCGGGCTATGCTCTTACCAACTGAGCTATGCGGCCACCAATTTAAAACTGTCTAATTTTTGGTCTGTTTTGTACATTGTTAATAACGTGTGTAGAGCAGATTGCACTGCCTATTAGACTACACATGAAAATAACTTGGAGAAATACAAACCATCTCTGTAACCCTAGAGTTGGGAAATATGATGTTTAAACTTGGCTTTATAGTAGGCGACTATGACGCTGTTATGTTAGTACTTTAGACAGAAATTAAAAAAGTGACTACACCGGGGTTTGAACCCGGGACCTTAGCTTAAAACTGCCCAAACCAACTGAGCTATGCGGCCACCAATTTAAAACTGTCTAATTTTTGGTCTGTTTTGTACATTGTTAATAACGTGTGTAGAGCAGATTGCACTGCCTATTAGACTACACATGAAAATAACTTGGAGAAATACAAACCATCTCTGTAACCCTAGAGTTGGGAAATATGATGTTTAAACTTGGCTTTATAGTAGGCGACTATGACGCTGTTATGTTAGTACTTTAGACAGAAATTAAAAAAGTAGGGACTAACCGGGTAGTCCACTTTTTTTTTTAATTTCTGTCTAAAGTATCCACAACCATAACAGCATACCGTCATCAGTCGCCTCTTACTATTAAAGCCAAGTTAAACTCATAATATATACTCTTTTAAGTCAAAACACTAAATAAAAACTTCTTTTGGTCACATTATTCATTTAAAAAAACGTTTTCTATATAAAAGACTGACCATTCTTGGATTTCACACCATAATAGTATTTATTAATGATAAACTTCTTTTCTTGATCATGGGGAAAATTGAAATGTGTAGGCTAGCTGAAATGTGCGAAGTGCTTACAACAGTTGTTGGATGCAGATGTTGAAAACTATCAACCATCAAAGCTTGACGTGTGGCTATATTACTTGTGTCCTATGCTTAAGTTGTTTTTTAAATGCAAGTTAAGGTGTATTTTCCAAAATGCTTCTCCACGTGTGATAACTGACTCGATCACAGAGTCGTGTTTGAAACTTTCATTTAGTCAGACTGATCAGTCGGCCATTGCGGCGTTGAAGGACAAGGAGGTGAAATTGAGTCATCTTCATCTCACTACCTTGTCTTTCTTCCTCTGAGCGGCGGCCACCCCACTTCTCGTCACGCGTCCGGCAAACTTGGGTGGGCCTCGTATGCCATCATGCGCGTTTTTATAGAGTAAATCTCATTCCTAGCACAGGCTAGCATTCATGGTCAGAAAGGGGTCCTGCATTAGAACGAGCACAAGCAAGACAGGTATGAAAGAGTCCTTGATATAAACCCAGGGCCGGCTTGCCATCAATCTGGTTGTGGAAGTTGGAGTAGAATCATATCACGCCCGTCTTGGTGAACTCGGGCTGGGGACCAATCCTCGAGGATAACCTCCCAAGACGGCGACACCGCGTTGCCCACCTTCCAGTGACTATAATCAAGACGAAGAAGAAGAAGAAGGATTAGTTGATATAGTCTGGCCGATGGTAACGGCCAGCGAGATAAACTATTACTTACAAAGACATCCCAATATCGTTCAGATTGCGATGAGCTTTGTTTTGATGATAATGGTTGATATCAATATGTGTAATTTCCTTGTATGTTTGTTGTTAAGTAAAGTCAAGTGTTAAATCTTCTTGCTCTATGATTAGCTGTCCGGATCTGAAAAACATTATCCCTTTTCAATAACTGATACATTATTTGTTAATATCTTGCTTTGTGTAAACTCTGTAACATGACATTAAGTTGTGTATGAGTGGCATGTAATCTGAAGCATTTGAGTATCTAAGACCATTTCGGTAAAAGTTTAGAATGTTGTTGAATATTACTTAATAATTCATACATAACCAAAATGACTATCGATCTTCACAAAGACCTATTTTTAAAACATGTCAGTTAACTTTTTTGTTAAAATTTAAATAATTCAATAAGAGAGTATCACAACACAAATATGACATTCTCGATATAAACCTAGCATGCAAAACAGAACTATAGTTATCCACAAGCGGCAATTACTAGTTCCACTAAGAAGTGCCGTAAGGAAAATGTATAGCTATCACCTTACTTGTTTTTGCTCTAGACTACGCTGAGCTCACTTGAACTCAGGTGGTTATGGTGCCAAAAACAAGTGGGAGTGGACTCGTAGCAAGAACTCAAGACAACACAGTTAGAAGAAGACATACGACTACGAGGAGAACGGAAATATCCGGAGCAATGAGATGTAATCATTCTTTATCTCATTTTTCATGTCTTCACTTGTATTTAGCACATTTTATTATCTTAGACTTTGGATCTTTACAAAAAACCTATTTATAAATCAAGTCAGGCACTACGTGTCAAACAAATCACTTAGAGTTGTAGTGTGCACAATTAATTACATCTCAGATTAAATCGAGCATCCAAAATATTATCTTTGTAAACAAGTTCAGGTCAAATCTAAAAAAGATACCTCAAGATGAAATACATTTCGCCTAACTTGTATTTAGCATTAATCAACACTGGAGCCTTTTCTCGATACTTGACTCCTCGGTGGTTTAGTTAAAAAAAAAAAGTGGGAAGTGAAGTAGCAAATTACTCGAAGCACAACTATGGTTTGAAGAAGACATCGACTACGACGAGAGAATATAACCAGGGCGGGCCATCAATATGGTTGTGGGAATGTTGAGTAGAATCATATCCACAGCCAGCTTGGTGAACTCGGGCCTGGGGACAATCCTCGAGATAACCTCCCAAGACGGCGACACCGCGTTGCCAGTGCTATTTTTCAAGAAGAAGAAGATGAAGAAGAAGATAAGTTGATAAAATTGGCGATGGTACTGCAAGAGATAGAAATTACCTTACTAGGAAAACGCACTAAGTCCCGCCGCGTTGTTGGATGAGCGTAATTGGTGCATTGACCTGCCATGGTGTTATGCAGATTTTCTGTTGTTTTGTGAAAAAATGATACTAAGTCGATTTTTTTTAAATTAAATAAATAAAAAAATTAACTTTATCTTTTATTTTTTACTTAATCGTCATTTTTAAAAAAAGAAAAAAAAATCGAAAATGCTATTTTTATAAGAAATAAATGTTGTTTATTCTCATTAAGTTAATTTGGGTAAGACAATATGCTCACTGCATCACTGTATGAGATGAGTGGTAACTCACATCTAGCGTTTCCCACCATAATTTATAATCATGATAAGTTATTTCTACTGGATCGTCGGGAAATTTAAATTTGTAGGCTAGTGAATGTGGAAATTGACTTCGAAAGGTTTGGAGGCATGGGCCAAAAATAACAATTAAGGCTAAATGTCCTGCCAATAATTCAGTTTACAATGTTTTGAAGTTGTTATAAGTTATAATGCAATTTAAGCTGAATTGTCCAAATGGTTCTCCACATTTTGATGACGGAAATCGATCACAATTTGTGTTTGAGCTTTCGTAAATGTCCAAACTGATCGGCCATTCGCTCGCGTGAAGGACAAGGAGCTGTGAAATGAGAATCATCTTTATCTCACATCCTTGTGTTCTCGCGGCGGCGTGCCACCACTCTGTCTCGCGTCGGCAACCTGTAGGGGGCCATCGCTTATGCCATCCCCCCCCCCCCCCCCCAATGCTGAGTTGATAATAGAGTACCTAGATTTTTATTTCCTGTCCAGGCATTGTTGCGTGAAGAAAGGCTGCCTCACACTCACGCTACATCATGACATGTCAAGAAACGAAGAAGTTTTTACCAGGGACGGGCCATTAATCTGGCCTGTTAGCATGTTGTGTTGAACCATCACTCAGACAGGTTAATGTATCGGACCTAGGGGCAATCTGTTCGAGTTAACCTTTCAAGACGCCGACAAAACAGGGCCCGTGCTACCGACGAGAAGAAGATGAGTTATCAATATATTTAGAGTAACCTAAGTGTTTGGGTGTGTCAGTGTAGAAATATAATTAAACCTTACAGTGTTTACTTCATTCAATTTAAAGATAAAGGTTGATATCAAGATGGAGATGTCCATGTAGATTTTCGGCTGCCTGAAGTTTAATCCTTATCTCCATGAAATGGCTGTCAGAATATATGCAGTCACTCAGTGCGTGGACCTTGAGTAGTGTGCTTGTTCATAGTATTCATGTAAACATTTGCCATTAGTTATAAAAATAATAGAACTAATCCTTTCATCATGAAACGTGTTATGTTGAAACTCTATATTTCTGTACTCTGCGTTAAATACTTGTTATCAAATCAATAAGTTGTGGAGTTTGTTCAGTGCTTAGATTGTATCTAAGGCAATCACACATTAAAAATGTAATATATTCATGATATTGATTGTTTTTTTTTGACGTTTCATCTGGAGAAAAACATCAAAAGTAATTGTGTCTTTGCAAAGCCATACTTTTTTAAACCAGTTGTCAGCGTATGAATTTGCCCAAACTATTCAAATTAACAAAAAAATCGTAGCCTGATACAAAATGTATTACTATTATTCTGTTTAAAACAATATAAAAAATAAAAAAAATAACAGTAAGTGTGATTCGAGACAGCCACAGTAAGAAGAACACTAGAGTACGAGGAAAATATCCAGTTTAGGCTCGACTCTTGTTGCTGGTTGTCTCATACAGTGTTAGGAATTCTGTTAGACAGGCATCAAGAAGAGTTGGTTAGGGCTTTGTTTCGCATGTAAATTCGAAGTTGTGTCGAAGACCGAATGAAGAAGCATTCATGCTGCCACACAGAGAACGCAATAAAAACAAAGTGACAAGAACGAACGTTAAACGGTGAAATACCCAGGGCCGGGACATCAATCTGGCTTGTGAATGTTGTGTTCAATCATTAGCAGCCAGCTTGGTGAACTCGAGACCTGTGGACAATCGTCGAGGTCAACCTCCAAAAGAGGGGAGGGACTCAAAAAGGTCCGGTGCCATCGCCAAGAAGTAGTAGTAGTAGCCATAGTAGTATTTATGAGTAGAAGATAAAGATTAGTCCAACGTAAAAAAAACCCCAATTTCGTTACAGAAAGGAGGTATAAGTAACCAACATTGTCGACCCACTTTTGTTTAGTTGTGTTGTTGCCTGTTGAAGACTGGTGTTGATAACAAGTAGCTGGTTGCCCTGCTTGGGTGATAATAGTGACGTGAAGTTTGAAGTCAACATAGTTTTGAGTATGACAGGTTGGTCACAAACGAAAAAAAATACGGGTTTGATAATTTTAATTTGAGTTGTAAGTGCAATAAACTTTAATTTTAATAAATTTACATTAAATTTAAAAATGTGCATAACCGACCACATTAGAATACATACACAGAAGGGGACATGATATACATGTTTTTCTGTTAGCCTTTTGCCCAATAATGTTGATTGAAGTAAATTCCTATGTAAGAGTTTTTAAATTGTTTAACTTACAATTTTCTACATAATACTGTATTTTTTTAATTTTTTGAAATGCATGGTGTATAACAAGAAATAATTCCTGTAAAGAGCTTATATTATTCATAAAAATGCGTGTACTGGAACAATCAACTAGGAGAATTCGGACGTGCCAATAAAAGTTGGGCGAGGGAGATGTGAGTTTTCTTCATCTCACATACCTTGTCTTTCTCGCGCGCGCGCGGACACCACTACTCGTCACGCGTCCGGTAACCCTTGGTGGCATACCTCCTCCTTTTTCTCGTTCTTGCCATCAATGCAAGTTTCAATAGAGTTTATATGAGTCCTATCAAAGCTCCATTGACGGTCAGAACGGTGTTTCCACATTCACACTGCAACAACAGCAAGACAAGAATATGAAGACGTTGAAATAACCAGGGCCGGGCCATACAAATCTGGTTGTGAAATGTTGTGAACTACCTATCATAAATCTCCCTCTCCCTGCCAGCCTGATCTACTCGGGACCTGGGGACAATCGTTCAGATCACCGACCAAGACGGCGGACTCCGCGGGGAGTGGATTGTTTCATGTCATTCATGCATTATCGGGTCAGGATTGTCTAATGGTTCCTAGTTAAGTGAAGTGGAAGACATGTGTCACGCATAACTGGTATGTCAATTGCAGGGACTGACATCAAGGTATAGGAGGCATATAGACAATAACGATCCCATGCTTGAGATACTTCAATGTCACATGTCCACTAGATTAAAATTTTTGCAGTAGCTGGCGCCCAGCATAAAAACAGCCGGACTAAGAGAGATCAGGTAAATGTTTTGAATGTAATGTTTTAATTGTTAATTACTTTTGTGGAGAGCTATTTGTTTACAAGTTTCTCACCTGATTTACATGTACGGAATTGTTCTTATTATGTTGTGCAAATTTAAAGTGTATTTTCAAAATGGTTCTGAAAATTTGTTTACTAACTAATCCCAATTCGGTTAAGTGGATATTCCTCGTGAAGGATGAGGAGGTAGAAATGTGAAGCAAGTCCATCTCACTACGTGTCATTAACTCGGATTTGATCACTTCTACCCGCGCTGCCGAAAAACCTTAGGTGGGCATTGTTCCGCCGTCAATGCTAGTTTGCATAGAGTATTTGAATCTTATCACAGATAGCATTGACGCGTCCGAATGGTTGCAACTCATTCACGACCACGCTACCAAGGCAAGCCCCTCCCCCCCAAAAAAACGAAGACGTTCGTTGAAATTGACCAGGGCTGGGCCCATCAATCTGGTTGTTGTTGGGGAATGTTGTTGTAGAAAATCATTAACGGCCTGGTTGATGTATTCGGACCTGGGGACAATCGTCGAGATCACCTCCAAGACGGTGGACTCCACAGGCGTGCTTTATTTTGTCGACCCCAAGAAGAAGAAGTTTAGTGGATATAGTATGCGATGGTAACAGCAGGAGAAAAAAACATTAACTTAAAATGTCCCTCCATATCCATTTCCGATTATGTTGACTTCCCTTTGAAGATAATGGATGATTTTAATATGCAGATTGTCCTCGTATGGTTTTTGTTAAGCAGAGTTAATTCCTTCATGCCCTATTATTGGCTCTCCGGTTTTGAAAACATACACCATCTTATAATAACTGATTATATATGTGTACATATCTTGTGATTGAATACATTTTTTACAAGTGATTATAGTTGTCTATGTGTGTTTGTAGTCTGCACTTTTTTGATTATACTTTACAACAATAAGTTTAAAATTTTAAAATGTTGTTGATATAGATTTATGGTGATACTAACATACAATAATGACTTTCAATCATGACCAAGACAATACATTTTGTAAAAATGTAGTTACCGGGTACTCGCTTACTCGTTTAACAAATACTTTTGCGTTTCCTAGTAATAATATGCAGATTGTTCTACGTATGTCTATTGTTAAGGAAGTTTAATTCTTCCAGCTTTATGATTGGCTGTCTTAGATCTAAAACATTTCCGTCTTGCAATAACCTGAGAAAATTTATTTAAACATATCTTGAGTTTATGTACTGTAACACTGTTCAATTGTCATACGTCTGTTATGTGTGTATAATTATATGCTCATTTAATCATATAGGACATGATCGTTAAAAATTTAAATTTTTGTGTTATTTTGTATGGTGATACATTTACAATTAAAAACTTTCGATCTTCACAAAAAACCTATTTTATATAATCAAGTCACTTTAAAGTTGTTAGTGTGCTACAATATTACATCTCCAGATTGAAACGAGCACCCAAATATTATCCTTGTTAACAAGTTCAGGTTCAATCTAAAGATACCTCAATGGCAATTACACTCTCACCTTACTTGTTATTTAGCTAAAATCACACTCGAGGTACTTGACTCTCAATGTCGGTTTAGTAAAAACACCAAGTTGGGGGTGACGTAATCCCAATACTCGACGACAAACCATGGTTTAAAGAAACATCGACTACGACGAGAGAAAATAATCCAGGGCCGCGGCCCATCAATCTGGTTGTGGAATGTGGCGTAGAATCATATTCACAGCCAGCTGGTGAACTCGGGCCTGGGGAACAATCCTCGAGAGAAAAACCTCCCAAGACCGGCGACACCACTTGCAGTGCTATTGTCCAGAAAAAGATGAAGAAGAAGATAAGTTGATATAGTTGGCGATGGTAAACTGCAGGAGATAGAATATACGGACATTGTCAACCATTTCCGTTTAGATTGTGATGACTTCGTTTGATGAAAGGGTTGATATAATATTGCGTATTGCCTTGTATGTTTTTGTTGAGTAAAGTAAAGTTAAAATCCTTCTTGATTTTATGATTAAGCTGTTCCAGATCTGAAAACATGAAGCTTCTTCTATAACTGACACATTTATTGTTAAATCTTGCTTCGTGTCCTCTCGTATCAATCCAAGAACATAAACGTTAAAAGTTTAAAATGTGGGGTAATATTTACTTCATGAACATAACATAACAAAAATGACGTTCGATCTTCACAAAAGACCATTTTAACATTTAATGTTCAGTATTACATTTTTTAAATTTAAATAAAATCAATAAGAGAGGTATCACAACACAAATATGGTATTAGCTTATATATTATATAAATAATATAATTAATAAATATATTGTTTTTAATTATATACATTATATATAAAATTTATATATAATTTATTAATATAATATAACTGACAACTAGGGTTTCACCATAATAGTATCATGATAAACTTATTTTCTGATCATTGGGAAAAATTTAAATGTTCTAGGACTGTGAAAAATGTGGAAGTTGCGTTACGAAAGTTGGTGGAGGCAAGTAAAAACATAACCATCTAGCTTTAAGTTTCGTGCAATACATTGCTCCTATGTTTTGAAGTTGTTTTTTTTTTTTATGCAATTCGACGTGTATTTTCAAAATAATTCCCAATTTTGATAACCTGACTCGATCACGAGTTGTGTTTGAACTTTCATGTAGTCAAGACTGATCGGCATTGCCGCCATGGAAGGACAAAGAGGTTGAAAACGTAATCATTCTTCATCTCACTTCCTTGTCTTTCTCGCGGCGGCGGCCAACCCACTTTCGTCACTCGTCGGCAACTTTCGGGTGGCATCGTTCTGCATTCAATGCTGGGTTGTTATAGAAGTTTTCTTATTCCTATCACAGATAGCATTCATGGTCAGAAAGGTGTCCGACATTACGCTGCAAACAACGCTGCAAACGCTAAAAACTGATGAAGGAGGTTGATTAACCCTTGAAATATAGTAATCTTGTTTTATTCGAGTAGTGTTATAGTCCAAAAAAACACAACATCATGATCTTAAACAAGAACTACTCTAAAACAATTGTTTCACCTTTGTAATAAGGCAAGACAAGTATGACGACGTCCTTGTCTTAAAAACGAGGGCCGGGCCATCAATTGGTTGTTTTTTTTTTTTTTTTCTGAAATGTTGTGTACTATCATATAGAGCCAGCTCGATGAACTCGGGCCTGGGGGACAATCGTCGAGTTAACCTTCCCAAGACGGCGATTCCGCGGAGCATTGCTATCGACTAGAAGAGAAGATGAAAGTTGATGAAGTTCGAGATGGTCACTGCAGGAATCAATGTTACTTCACACTTTCCACTTCATTACGTTTCAGATTGTATTGACTTCTTTTGCAGGTAATAGTGGTATCAATATGTCAGGTTGTCGTAAGTTTTTTGTTAATTAATATTATTTTCTTTCTCCATGATTGCGCTGTCCGGATATGAAAACATTTTGCCCTCTGCAACTACTGACATTGGATTGTGTTAATATCTTGCTTAGTGTAATCCTTAACTTGTATGTTGTACTGAACATTTCAACTATCTAACACCATAACGTTAAAAGTATTTTATGTTGTAGAAATATTTACTTGTCATTACATTATATTACATTAATATTTGGCTTCACAATGGAACTACATTTTATAATCATGTCAGTATACTATTTTTTTAATTAATTAAAGCGGTCTGTTTTTATCACGTCACAAATGCTACAATTCAGGTTAAAACCGAGCATGCAAAACGTATCATTGTTAACCTCCAGCAATTACCAGTGCCATATGAGAAGTGCCTCAATGGAATTATTGTTTCAACCTTACTTGTTTTTGTACTTAATAAGACTGAGATATATTGAAGTCTTCTTAGGGGCTAGTGAAATGTGGAAATTCTTATTGAAAGGTGTGGAGGCATGTTTTAATAAAAATAACCATGAAAAGCTTGCTGCCCTTCAATATCTGGTTTACTATGTTTAAATTTGTTTTTAATTTATATGCAATTGAGGTGTATTTTCCAAAATGGTTATACACATTCGATAACCTAATTGATCACGATTCGTGTTTGGTTTCGTCTAGTCAAGACTGATCGGGCTATGCCGCGTGGAAGACAAGGAGGTTGAGATGTGAGCATCTTCATCTTCGTCGTCCTTGTCTTTCTCGCGGCGGCGGCCACCCACTTCTCGTCACGCGTCCGGCAAACCTTGGTAGGCATCGTTCTGCCATCAAATGTCTGGTGTTATAGAGTAATCTTCAGTCCTATCACAGCCAGGCATTCATGGCCAGAGAGGGGTTCTGCATTCACGCTGCAACAAGGCAAGACAGGTATGAAGGACGTCCTTGATATACCCAGAGTCCGGGCCATCATTCTGGTTGTGAATTGTTTGGGTAGAATCATCTCACAGCCAGCCTGGTGATCTCCGGACCCTCCGGGGACAATCCTCGAGAAACATCCAAAGAACATGCGACTTGCGGGTCGGTGCTATAGACAAGAAGGAAAACAAGAAGAAGAATATAGTGGAGGAGTTAGCGACGGTTACAGCAGAGATAAAAATTATATCTTACAAAGTCCACCACACCGTTTCAGATTTGGTGACTTTTCTTTTGAAGAAAAGGTTGATATTGCAGGTTGTTCTTGTTTGTTGTTTGTTGAGTGGCGTTAAATCCTACATGCTCTATGCTGGCTGTCTGGATCTGAAAACATACAACATCATCCAATAAACTGAAAATGATGGTGGAGGGCCTACACCTCGTGCGTTGTATGCCTATTTTCATGTCATTAAGTTTTGATGTGTTGTTATTGTATTAGTGCACATTTTATTGTCTTAGATTAATTGCTTAATGTTTTGAAATTTTGTTGATTAGATTTTTGGTGAGACATAACATTACAATTTTGACTTTTGATCTACTAAAATACCAAACTTGTATTAACAATGTCAGTGTGCGACTTTGTTTACAACTTTTACAAACTTCAAAGAGTGAAGCATGCTACAAATATAACTTCTCAGATTTTAACCGAGCATCCAAAATTATTTTCTTTGTTAAACAAGACCTGAAGTCAATATCAGATGTGCTTCAATGGAACTACAGATTCAACTTACTTGTTTTTGCAATAATACCTCACTGAGATACACTTGAATCTCAGGTGGTTTGGTGCAAACACAAGTGGGAGTGGACGTAGCAAGTACTCGAGGACAACACAGTAAGAAGAAAGACATCGACATGAGGGGAAACTCAGGAGCATGAGATGTGCATCATCCTATCCACTTCAATATCCTTCACTCTTAGCGGCCACCAACTTATAATTTCGCGTCCTTTAACATTAGTGGGCATCGTTCTGTCATCAATGCAAGTTGATAATAGAATTATGTTTCTATTTAAGCTTGCCATTGACGGCTAGAAAGATGTTCTACAACCACGTTACAACAAAGCAAGACATGAACCAAATAAGGACCGTTTGAAAAACCCCAGTGGCCCGCGGCTTATCAACCTTGGTTGTGGGATGTTGTGTTAGTAATCATATCACAGCCAGCCTGATAAACTTGGACCTGGGGACAATCGTCGAGTTAACCTCCTAAACACCGGTGTCTACGGGGTCGTACCATCGACAAGAAAAAGATGACCTAGCCGATATTTGTAGAGCATAATTTAATGAAAGTGACAGAAAGGGTATACATGTACTCTGCAGTGTCATTACACTGTCTTAATTGGATTGATTCTATATGAAGCTGTGTAGACGTATTGTCCTAGTTGGTTTTAATTAAGTTAATTTGGAAGACATTTATGCTCACTCGTCACTGGTATGGCATGAGTGGTAACTCACATCTAGGTGTCACCTTAATTATATTTATGATAAAGTTATTTTCTAGATCATTGGGAATCTTAATTTTTGTAGTCTGTTGAAATGTGGAACATTACTTACGAAGGTGTTGGAGGCAGTAAAAACAATAACCATCAAGGCTAAATGTCCTGCAATAATTGGTAATATGTTTTGAAGTTGTTTATTTTATATGTAATTTAGGGTGAAATTCCAAATGGTTTCTCCACATTTGAAACGCTCCCCAACTCGATCACGATTTGTGTTTGAGCTTTCGGTCTTGTCCAAACGATCGGCCATTAGCCCGCGTGAAGGACAAGGAGGTTGAGATGTGAAGCATCTTCATCTCATACCTTGTCTTTCTCGCGGCGGCGGCCACCACTTCTCGTTCACGCGTCCGCAACCTTAGGGGGCATGTTCTTGAATCAATGGGCTGGTTGATAATAGAGATCTGATGTTTATTTCCGTCAGCATTGTTGGTCCCCCCCCCCCCCCCCAGAAAGGTGCCTCACATTCACGCCGACATCATGACATGTCAAGAAAGAAAGAAGTTGTTTACCCAGGCCGGGCCATTAATCTGGCTGTAGGCATGTTGTGTTGAAAACCATCACTCAGCCAGGTTGATGTACTGGACTGGGGACCCAATCGTCGAGTTAACCTCAAAGGGACGCCGACAACACCAGGGGGCAGTGCCTCCAACGAGAAGAAGAGGAGTTATCAATATATTTAGAGTAACGTAAGTGGGGTGTCAGGTAGAATAGAAATATAAATTTAACCTACAGCGTTAAACTCATTTCAATTTGGAAAATGAAGGTTGATATCAAGATGGCAGATCTTCCATGTAAGTTTTCTCGTTGCGTGAAGTTTAATCCTCTTCTCCATGAATGGCTGTCAGAATATATGAAGTCACTCAGTGCGTGACCTAGAGTAGTTTGCTTGTTCATAGTATTCCTGTTTTAACATTTGCATAAGTAATAAATATAATAATATGTATATATAATTCATCTGAAAAACGTTTTAGATTTAAGTTTCATTTGTACTAATCGCGTTAACTCCTTTTTATCAAAATCCCCCCAAAAATGAAGTTGTTGAGGAGTTTGTTTACTGCTTATATGGTTGTCTTAGGCAAATCACGATAAAAATGGTAATATATAATGATTATGGATGTAACGTGTCACTGGAGAAAACATTCAGTTTGGAATTTTGATCTTCCCCAAAGCCATATTTCAATAAAACACGTCAAGCGTATGAATTTGTCCAAACGTATGCAATTAACAAAAAATCGTACTCGCGATACAAAATGTTTATTACATCATCTCAAATAAAAATAATAAAAAAATTAAAAAAAAAAACAGTGGGTGTGACTTGAGGACAGCACAGTAAGAAGAACAATAAAAGTACGATGAAAATATCGAAGTTAAGCCGACTCTTGTTACTGTTGTCATCATACAGTGTTATGAATTCTTTAGGCCAGTCATCAAAAAGAGTTGGCTGGGCATTGTTTCTTAAGGGGGGGAGCCGAATGAAGAAGCATTCATGCTGCCCACATGAGGACGAATAAAAAACACAGAGACAAGAACGAAGTTAACGGTGAAATACGCAGCCCGGGACCTCAAATCTGGTTGTGGAATGTTGTGTACAATATTTACAGCCAGCTTGGTGAAACTCTGGACCTGTGGACAATCGTCGAGTATTAACTCCAAAGGACCGGGACTCCACAAGGCGGTTGCCATCGACAAGAAGAATAGTAGTAGAAAGTAGTATTGATGAGAGTAGATAAAGTTAGTCAAAACGTAAAAATGGTAACAGAAACGAGGTATAATGTCACAAACATTGGTCCCACCCCACTTTTGCTACAGTTTGTTGTCTTCCTGCTTGGAAGAAGGGTGATAACAAGATAGCTGGTTGCCCTGCCTTGGTAATAGTCAGTGAAGGTTGAAGTAAACATAGTTAGGAGCAGACAGGTTTTTAGTCTCAACGAAAAAAAACCGTTTAATCTTTTTTTTAAATTTGAGTGTTATGTGCAGTTAACTTTTATATTTTATAAATCAAAATTCAATTTTTAAAAAAAGGTGCATAATGGAAAGATTAGAATACATACACAGAAGTCTTTGAAGCGAGTACATTGTGTTTCTGTTGCCTTTTGCAAAAAGTAAAAGTATATCCATATGTACACGAGTTTAATTTTATAATTTTAAATATTTAAAAAAAATGTTTGAAGTGCATAGTGTATATACAAAAATATCTGTTAAATTATTTTATTCATTAAAGATGCGTGTTTGGAACATTCAACTAGGTGCAATAATTGGCATATGCCACATAAAGTTGGGGGATGTTGAGATGTGAATCATACATTCATCTCACTCTTGACTTTCTCGCGGCGGCGGCCCACCCCACATTCTCGTCACGCGTCCGGTAACTTGGGTAGCATCGTTCTGCCTCAAATGCAAGTTTTCAATAGAGTTATATGAAGTCCTATCAAAGCTGCCATGGACGGTCAGAAAGGTGTTCCACATCACACTGCAACCAAAGCAAGACAAGAATATGAAGACGTTAAATATCCAAGGGTGTGCCATCAATCTGGTTGTGAAAGTTTGCTGAACTATCTTATCGCTGCCAGCCTGATGTACTCGAACCTAGGGACAATCGTTCAGATCACCTCCCAAGACGGACGACTCCGCGGGGCAGTGGATTGTCATGGTCATGTCATTATCGTGACAGGATTGTTCGAATTGGTTTCTCAGTAAAATGAATTGGAAGACATTGTGTTACTGCAAACTGGTATGTCATGTGCAGGGACTGACATCAAGGTATAGTGAGGCATATGAGACAATTACGATCAAATGCTTGAGGAATCCTTCAATGACCACTAGATTTGACATTTTTGCAGTAGTTTATCACCTGGTTTCTTGTTCCGATTTGTTATAATCTATGTGCAATTAAAGGTGTATTTTTATGTGGTTCCGAAAATTTGTTTATTATCAACCACGCTCGTATTTGACTGGATATCAAGTTAAGATTCAGCGGCCATTTCCTCGTAAAGATCAGGAGGTAGAAATGTGAATCAAGCTCATCTCACTACCGGTCATTCACTCGGCTTCGACTACTTCTACCACGCGCTGCCGGAAAACTTAGGTGGGCATTGTTCTGCCGTCAATGCCAGTTTGTTATAGAGTTATTTGAATCCTATCACAGATAGACATTGCGTCAGAATGGTGCACCTCATTCACGAATCACGCTTACAAGGCAAGACAAAACGAAGACGACGTTGAATTGCCAGGCTGGCAATCAATCTGGTTTGCATGTTGTTCAGAATCATTACACGGCCAGGTTGATGTACTCGGACCCTGGGGACAACGTCGAGATCACCTCCCAAGACGGTGACTCACAGTGCAGTGCTGTCGACAAGAAGAAGAATTTAGTGGATATAGCTAGCGCTGGTAACAGCAGTAGAATAAAAAACATTACTCCAATTTTGGGGTCCACCCATACCATTTTCCGATTATGTTTGACTTCCCTTTGAAGATAATGGTGATTTTAAGAATGAGAAGATTACGTAATGAAATGTAAAGTCTAAGTTATGATGCAGCTGCCACCAAATGTAATGATAGCTTGCTGCCACTAAATGTAATGTCCGGCCGATAGTTATCAATCAGTCGATCAATATTCAATACTGATCAATAACAGGACACTGTTGGACTATTTATCCAGAGGGAGTACTGCTTTAAGGAGGGTCATGAAGGTTCTACGTTAGAATCATAAGTCAATGAATTAAACTAACACTTTTAATAAAAAGGCACAAAGAAGCACTTCATAATATGATGTTTAAAATCCGCCACACTTATTGCTTTATCCGCAAACACTTCCATCTTACGTGGTGGTCATAGATAAGAGAGACCGTTTTTGCACACAAAACGTAGGAGGGGAAATAGCAGGTTTCTCCTATTTCCTGGGTTGCATAGGATTATAGGTAGCGTTTTAACATTCTAAGTACAGTCACTCGGACCAATTAAAAAGTTATTAACACAATTTGTTCCAATAGCTTTACAATTCTCTAGGAAGTGTGTTTTGGTTCGGAATATTACATTGCTGACTTGCAGAGGTTTGTTATTTCACAAGTGACGGAATCGTCAGGCCAGTGCCGATAAAAAGGAATTCGGATACTGGCATTTCTATCATTGTAATGTAATGGCTATTTTTAAAATCCCAATAAGGAACCAATAACCAATCGAAAACAATCCGGTGTTATGGCTATGATTTTATGTTCTTGTATGGTATTTTGTTGAGCGGAGTTAAATCCTTCAGCCTCTATGATTGGCTGTCCGGTTAGAAAAAATACACCATAATTTCTATAACTGAGATATTTATGTGTACATCTCTTGTGTTGAATACATTTTTTAAAAGTCATAAGTTGTTTATGTGTTGTAGTTTCTGCACTTTTTATTTTCTTTAGAATAATTCGTTAAAAATTTAAAATGCTGTTGATTGGATTCCTGGTGACCACATTACATTAAAATAATGACTTGAGATCAGGACCAAGACCAATACTTTTAGAAACAATGTAGTTACCGGGTACTCGCTTACTCGTCTAACAAATACTTTTACGTTTCCTAGTAATAATATGAGATTGTGCTTGAATGTTTATTGTGAAGGAAGTTTAATTCTTCCAGCTTATGATGGGCTGTCTAGATCTGAAAACATTTCCGTCTTGCAATAACTGAGAACATTTATTTAAAACATAGTCTTGCGTTATGTACTGTAACACCTTTCAATTGTCATACGGTTGTTTTATGTGTTGTTATATTACTGCTCATTTATCATCTAGGAAACATGATGTTAAAAATTTAAAATTTTTGTTGAATAATTTGTATGGTGATACACTTACATTAAAAACTTTCGATCTTCACAAAAACCCAATTTTATATAATCAAGTCGTCAGTGCACTACGTTTCAAACAAATCACTTTAGAGTTGTAGTGTCTCAAATATACATCTCAGATTTAACAAGACATCAAAATATAATCTTTGTTTACAGTTCAGGTCAATCTAAAAGATACCTCAATGGCAATACACTTCACGCTTACTTTGTATTAGTTAAATCACACTAGGCATACTTGACTCTGTGGTTGTAGTTAAAAAAACAAGTGGGAGTGAACGTAGTAACATACTCGAGACAACATGGTTTGAAGAAGAATCGGTCTACGACGACGAGAGAAATATAACCCAGGGCCGGGCCATCAATCTTGGTTGTGGAATGTTGGTGAATCATCATCACAGCCAGCTTGGTGAAATCGGGCCTGGAGGACAAATCCTCGAGATAAAATCCCAAGACGGCGACACGCGTTGCAGTGATATTGTCAAGAAGAGATGATGAAGAAGAAGATAAGTTGAATAGTGGCGATGGTAACTGCAAGAGATAGATAGTACCTTACAGTCACCCATATCCGTTTTAGATTTGATGACTTCCGTTTTGATGAAAAGTTGAATCAATATTGCGTATTGTCCTTGTATGTTTTTTGTTGAGATAAAGGAAGTTAAATCCTTCTTGATTTTATGAATTAGCTGTACGATCTGAAAACATGAGACTTCTTCTATACACTGACACATTTATTTGTTGATATCTTGCTTTGTGTTCCTCTGTATCAATCCAAAGACCATACGTTAAAAAGTTTAGAATGTTGTTAATATTTACGAAATGATACATAACATAACAAAAATGACGTTCGAATTCTTAACAAAGACCTATTTTAACATTAATGTCAGTATACTATTTGTTAAAATTTAAATAAATCAATAAGAGATTGTATCCCACAACACAAAAATTATTGATATCTATTATTATTAATATATAATTAAATATAATAATATTATTATTATATACATATATATAAAATTATATATATTTATTAATATTATATATTCTAATATAATATAACTGACAATAGGTATTCAACCCATAATAGTATCACGAAAACTTATTTTCTTGATCATGGAAAATTTTAAATGTTTAGGGAATAAACCCCCCCCCTCCATGTTCTTAAAAACGCTAGTGAAATGTGGAAGTTGCTGACGAAAGTTGTGGAGGCAAGTAATAAAAACATAACCATCTTAGCTTAAGTTGTGCAATATTTACTATGTTTTGAAGTTGTTTTTTTTTAATGCCAATTGAGGGTATTTTCAAAAATAATTTCCACATGTGATAACCTCGACTCGATCACGAGTAGTGTTTGAAACTTTTCATTTAGTAAAGACTGATCGGCCATTGCCGCCATGAAGGACAAGAGGTTGAAACGTGAATCATCTTCATCTCATTCCTTGTCTTTCTCGCGGCGGCGGCCACCACTTCTCGTCACGCCTCCGGCAACCTTGGGTGGGCATCGTTCTGCCATCAATGATGGGTGTTAGAGAGTTTTTCTTCTCCTATCACAGCTAGCATTCATGGTCAGGAAAGGTGTCCTGCATTCACGCTGCAACAAGACAAGACAAGTATGAAGACTTCCTTGATATAACCAGGGCCGGGCATCAATCTGGTGTGAAAATGTTGTCAAGTATCATATCAGAGCCAGCTCCGATGAACTCGGGCCTGGGGACAATCGTCGAGTAAACCTCCCAAGACGGCGATCCGCGGGCATTGCTATCGACAAGAAGGAAGAAGATGATAAGTTCGATGAAGTTCGTAGATTGTCCACTGCAGGAGATACAATGTTACTTCACCAATTTCTTACTCCCATACGTTTCATGATTGTATTGACTTCTTTTTAAAGGTCGTCAGATTGTCATGTAAGTTTTTTTTGTTATTAAATATTATTTTTCTTGATCCCATGATTGGCTGTCCGGATATGAAAAATTTGCCCTATTGCAACTACTGACATGTATTTGTTCATATCTTGCTTAGTGTAATTCCTTAAACATGTCATTAAGTTCTGTGTATGTTGTCTGAAATTTAACTATCTAACACCATAACGTTGTAAAGTATTTATTGTTGTAGAATATTACTTGCTCCTACATTATATTACAATAATTATTTTTGGCCTTCACAATGGACTACTTTTTATAATCATGTCAGTATACTTTTTTTTTAATTAATTAAAGCAGGGTCTGTTTTATCACGCCACCAAATGCTACAATTCAGGTTAAAACCGAAGCATGCCAAACAGTATCATGTTAACCTCCAGCCAATTACCAGTTCATATGAGAAGTGCCTCAATGGAATTATGTTTCACCTTACTTTTTTTTGTACTTAATAAGATGAGATATACTTGAATTCTTCTAGGCTAGTGAAATGTGGGAAATTACTTATGAAAGGGTTTGAGGGCATGGTAAAAACATAACCATGAAGATGCTGCCTTCAATATCGGTTTACTTATGTTTAAATTTGTTTTAATTTATATGCAATTTGAGGTGTATTTTTCAAATGGTTCTCACACATTT